>PVJH01024770.1:0-32420 GCA_004026705.1 Nesogale talazaci | reverse complement strand
GTACAAGCAAAAGCCTGGGGAGTATCCCTGGGAATGGTTACTAAGGGTGTGGGATACTGGTGCAAGAAATGTAATATTAGATCAGTCTGAGTTTCTGGATATGGGACCCCTAAGCACAGACTCTTCTTTCAATGTCTCAGCAAGAGAGGCTAAGAGAGGAACCAACTCCTTATTTGGCTGGTTCACTGAGGCATGGGCTGCCAGATGGCCTAGATTAGACCAACTTGAGGTGCCTGACCTACCTTGGTACACTGTAGAAGAAGGCATCCAAATGCTGAGGGAAATTGGTATGGTGGAATGGATCTATCAGGATATTCCCATAGACCCCAAAAGGGGGTGTCCTCAGGACATATTGTTCACTACAACCATAAGGAATAAGTTAGTGAGGTGGACCCCAGCATCTTTGAAGACTCCTATAATTGCTTTGTTGTGTGCACCAGGATTAACTGTGGGAACTGCCTTAAGTGAACTCCAACATTTGCCCACAGTGGGGCTGATTGGACTTCATGGTAACAGAGGGCAAGTGTCATCAGTGAATCAACAGAGACAGGGTGCACGTGGTTATAATAGACAACAAGGCTTTCATGGTAATCAAAGCAGCCTGTCGCGTGTGGAATTATGGCATTGGCTACTTAGTCATGGTGTCCCTAGGAGTGAAATAGATGGGAAACCTACTAAATATTTATGTGACTTATACAGGCAGAAGAATGCTGGATCAGGTGAACAGAGGAATAGGCAGTCACAATCACTCAACCAATTCCCAGACCTGAGCCAATTTACAGATCCACAACCACTTGAATGAGGGGAAAGCCGGGTCCCTTGGAAGAAGGACCCTGCCACATCATCAAGGTTTATGCTGCTAGTCTTTCTTCTAGCCTTCCTCAAAGGGACATCAGGCCTTTCACAAGAGTGACTGTTCATTGGGGAAAAGGAAATAATCAAACTTTTGGGGGATAACTGGACACTGGCTCTGAACTGACACTAATTCCAGGGGACCCAAAGTGTTTTGAAGGCCTGCCACTCAGAGTGGGGGCTTATGGAGGCCAAATTATTAATGGAGTTTTAGCTCAGCTACGCCTCACTGTGGGTCCGGTAGGTCTCCGAACCCATCCTGTGGTTATTTTCCCAGTTCCAGAATGCATCATTTAGAATAGACATACTTAGTAACTGGCAGAACCCCCACATTGGATCCCTGAAATGTGGAATAAGGGCTATCGTAGTGGGAAAGGTCAAATGGAAACCCTTATAATTGCCATTGCCTAGGAAAATAGTAAACCAAAAGTAATACCGCATTTCTGGAGGGATTGCAGAGATCAGTTCCACCATCCATCAAAGACTTGAAAGATGCAGGGGTGGTGATTTCTAACACATCTCCATTTAACTCACCTATTTGGCCTGTAAAGAAAACAGAAGGATCCTGGAGAATGACAGTGGATTATCGTAAGCTTAACCAGGTGGTGACTACAATTGCAGCTGCAGTTCCAGATGTGGTCTCATTGCTTGAGCAAATTGATACTTTTCCTGGTACTTGGTATGCAGCTATTGATCTGGCCAATGCCTTCTTCTCGAAACCAATTTCAAAGGACCACCAAAAGCAGTTTGCCTTCAGCTGGCAGGGGCAACAGTACACTTTCACAACTCTCCCCCAGGGGTACATTAACTCTTCTGCCCTGTGCCATAATTTAGTTCGAAGGGACCTCGATTGCCTGTCTATTCCACAAAATGTCACACTAGTCCATTATATTGATGACATTATGCTGATTGGATCCACTAAGGAGGATGTATCAAAGACTTTAGATTGATTAGTACAGCATCTGCGTACAAGAGGTTGGGAAATTAACCCAACAAAGATTCAAGCACCCTCCACCTTGGTAAAATTTCTAGGGGTCCAGTGGTGTGAAGCATGTCGGGATATTCCCACTAAAGTGAAGGACAAGCTATTGCATCTGGCTCCCCCAAAAACAAAACAGGAGGCACACTGCCTAGTGGGTCTTTTCAGATTTTGGAGGCAACATATCTCTCACTTGGGTGTTCTACTTCGACCTATTTATCAGGTGACACGAAAGGCCTCTAATTTTGAGTGGGGCCTGGAACAAGAAAAGACTCTGCAACAGGTTCAGGCAGCCGTGCAAGCTGCTTTGCCACTGGGACCATATGATCCAGCTAACCCAATGGTGCTAGAAGTGTCAGTTGTTGATAAAGATGCAGTGTGGAGTCTTTGGCAGACCCCTATTGGTGAATCACAGCATAGACCATTGGGATTTTGGAGTAAAGGCCTGCCATCTTCTGCAGACAACTACTCCCCCTTTGAAAAACAGCTGTTGGCCTGTGACTGAGCTTTGGTGGAGACTGAACGCCTCACCTTGGGCCACCAAGTCACCATGAGGCCTGAACTACCCATCATGAACTAGATATTGTCTGACCCACAGAGTCATAAAGTTGGACGTGCGCAGCAACACTCCATTATGAAATGGAAGTGGTACATACGAGATCGGGCCAGAGCAGGACCAGAGGGTACAAGTAAACTGCATGAGGAAGTAGCCCAAATGCCCACAATCCCCACTCCAGTCACATTACCTTCTCTTTCCAAATCTGCACCTATGGCCTCCAGGGGAGTTCCTTATAATAATTTCACTAAAGAAAAGAAATGTCATGCTTGGTTCACGGATGGCTCTGCACGATATGCAGGTCACTCGTAAGTGGACAGCAGCAGCGCTACAGCCCTTTCTGGGATCTCCTTGAAAGATAGTGGTAAAGGATAATCCTCCCAATGAGCAGAACTTCTAGCAGTGCACCTGGCCGTTCAGTTCACCTACAAGGAAAAGTGGCCAGTTGTGAGACTGTACACTGATTCATGGACTGTGGCTAATGGCTTGGCTGGATGGTCAGGGACTTGGAAGGAGCATGATTGGAGGATTGGTGACAAGGAGGTGGGGGGAAGAGATATGTGCATAGATCTTTCTGAATTGGCCAAAAAGTAAATGTAATTATGTCTCATGTGAATGCTCACCAAAGGTTTACCTCTGAAGAGGAGGACTTTAACAATCAAGTAAATGAGATGACATGCACTGTGGAGACTGGCCCTCCTCTTTCCTCTGCCCCTCCTGTTATTGCCCAACGGGCACATGAACAAAGTGGACATGGTGGTACGGATAGAGGTCATGCGTGGGCACAGCAACATGGACTTCCACTCACCAAGGCTGACTTGGCCACAACCACTGCTGAGTGCCCTATTTGCCAACAGCAGAAACCGACGTTAGGTCCAAGGTAGGGAACCACTCCTCGGGGAGATCGACCAGCAACTTGGTGGCAAGTTGATTATCTAGGACCACTCCCATTCTGGAGGGGGCAGCGCTTTGTTCTGACTGGAATAGACACATATTCTGAATGTGGATTTGACTTCCCTGCACGCAATGCTTCTGTCCAAACCACCATTCGTGGACTTTCAGAATGCCTCATCCACTGGCATGGCATCCCATATAGCCTTGCTTCAGATCAAGGAACTCACTTTACAGCAAATTCTGTGTGGCAATAGGCCCATGCCCATGGAATCCATTGGTCATATCATGTTCCTCATCATCCTGAAGCAGCTGGCTTGATAGAATGATGGAATGGGCTTCTGAAGACACAACTGCGACGCAAACTACGTGGCAACAACTTGCGAGTCTGGGGCAGTGTTCTCCAGGAAGCTGTATACTCTTTAAACCAGCAGCCAATATATGGTGCTGTGTCTCCAATAGCCAGGATTCATGGGTCCAGGAAACAAGGCGTGGAAACTGGAGTGGCACCACTCACTGTTACTCAGATTGACCCACTTGCAGCATTTTTGCTTCCTGTCCCAGCAACCCTATGTTCTTCGGGACTGGAGGTCCTGGTCCCGAAGGAAGGAACTCTCCCACATGGAAACACAGCACGGATTCCACTGAACTGGCAGCTGATAATGCCCCCTGGCCACTTTGGGCTTCTCATGCCTTTGGATCAACATGTCAGGAAGGGTGTCACTGTACTGAGGGTGTGATTGATCCAGATTATCAAGAAGAAATTGGACTGGTATTACATAATGGGGGTAAAGAGGAATATATCTGGAATCCAAGAGATCCCATAGGCCAACTCTTAGTGCTACCATGCCCTGTGATAAAAGTTAATGGTAAATTACAGCAACCACATCATGACAGGACATCTAGTGACCTAGACCCCTCAGGAATGAAGGTCTGGGTCACCCCACCAGGCAAAAAACCACAACCCGCTGAAGTGATTGCTGAGGACAAAGGTAATACAGAATGGATAGTAGAAGGTAGTTCTACCTACCAATTACGACCACATGATCATTTGCAGAAGTGAGGTTTGTGATTGTTCATGTATTTTCTGTTTATGAGCTTATTCAATCTTTTCTTTGCTCATGTATGATATATCAGCTACAATTGGACTCAGTGTGTTCTCCTTTATATGTATGATAGATGCTTAATGTTAAGTATAAGTTTGATTTCATTGATGTCTAGAAATTCTATATGGGTAAAAAATTCTGTACAGGTGCCATGTTGGCAAGTGGTGGATTGTGATGGGTAGGTTTGTTATGCCAATATGGCCACAGAAGATTGGTGGGTCTGTTGTGACGGCATGGCCAATGAACACGCGGGATGAATTAAAGGGCAGATATAGGAAGGGCTCGGCAAGTCCTGCACTCTCTCTTGTTTCTGGATCTTTGAACCAGAGAGCTGCCTTGTTCGTCCTGTGCCTCGACCTTCAAGCAACACTACCTGTGAGACACCTAATTGTGGACTGTGTTGCTGTGAGCTGAGGAGGCTTCTTCAAACCCTACTTTGCCACGCTCCTGGGATATACATCTCTTGAGCTGGGGACTGTTGGACTCTGTCATCAGGCTGACTGTTGGCGACCTGCTCTGTCATTTGCTGCCTGTAACCAGATAGCCTGAATTGCTCTACAGGCGACTACTCAGCAGCCCTCAAGACTTGAAGGACTGCCAGTCTTCTAGTTGCCTCATGCAAGTGAGTGGCACCAAGCAATCTGTGTTACTTTATAGTTAACTTTTTCTTTCTTATCTTATATACCTTTCTCAATATATAAATATATAAAAAGAATTACTAGTGTCCTGAATTTTATTTCTCTAAGAGAACCCTGCCTGACGCAATTATTAATATCATAAAGATCTGACATAATATTAATCTGACAAAACAAAATATTTTAAAACTAGAATGGAATTTGAAAATGCTTATATTATATAACATTTACCATAAAATGTCTCCCTTTATATGTGGAAATTCATCTAAATAAAATAAAACATAACAATTACTTCTATTCTTATTTTAGATATGGATTAAATATCTTGTAATATGTAAACAATAATATGACATAAAATAATAACACTAAAATAATTTAAATTGAAGTCTGAGTAGATCGATGATCATGGGATTAGCACAGAACAAGACAATATTTGTTTCTGTGAGATAAAATGCTGCCATCAATCAGAGCTGACATGATTGCAACTGCAGTAACAGCAGCAGTAGAAGCAGCAAAAGTAACCCTTTTTTATGTGGATACAAAATGAGGCAACTTTTGGCACAAGCTTAATTTGAAAATGAATTCTCTAATTTGGTAGCCATATTACCTTTGCTCTTTAATTTCTTATTTAGAATTATCATCCCAGTAAGATGGAAACATAGTACGCAAGTAATAATATTGCATGAACAAAACTTGTGAAGACTAAAAAATTTGTAAAATGCATTCATAATCAAACTTTTTTGGGTTATGACTCATAATAGCTGATGGGACATATGTTTATGGAACATAAAATGTAAGCGGGAGAAAGCTTGGAAACATGTAATGATGATGGATGAACAACATGAAGAACACATTCCATGCCATGAAATTATACATGCAATGAAGGTTAAAATGGGAATAGTGTTTGTTACATATACAATAATAAAAAAGTAAAGATCAAGAGAAAGTGTGATCAATGTAGTTTACCATCTTGACCTAATAGAAGTGTACTGAACAATGTTTCACCAACTGAAACTTATACACTCTAATTTCCATAATACTTTCAGCCAAAATTATATATGGTGAGCTTTTAGCAAAACTACAACAAAATTGAAATGATCTTGCATATCAGAATTTATGCAGACAGGGGAATATAAAAATATTTGTTTCTTCATAACTTTGTTTCATAAAGATCCTAGAATGGAAATTTGCATGGTGAAAAATTATCCTTCTTGATAAAATAAATAAAAATGGAAAGAAGTGCTGTGTTAGACAGGGTTCTATAAAGGAACAAAACCAGGACACAAGTAATTCTCTTTATATATTTATATAGATAGAAAGATATATAAGATAAGAAATAAGCAGATAACTAATCTATAAAGCAGCACAAATGGCTTGGTGCAACTCAGTTGCGTGAGACAGTTGCATCTGGCAGTTCTTGGAGTCTTGGGGGCCACCAAGAGTCCTCTGTAGAGCAATTCAGGATATCCGGTCACAAGCAGCAAACAGCAAAGCAGGTCACCAACAGTCAGCCAGATGACAGAATCCAACAGTCCTCAGCTTAATAGATGTATATTCCAGGAGTCTTCTTAAGTGTGTCTATTCAGTTATATTTCTCATTTTTAATTGACCTGCTTGTTGTATTGTGAATTTTTTAAGTATTCATATATTTTAAGTGCAAGTATCTGTATCATAAATTCCATTTTGCTATTAATTTCTCTCAGCATGGATGACAACTCATTATGTAATAAGACCAAAGATCAAGACCACAAAAGTGAGCATGATCATGATAAATGAAAGAAAATGTTGAAATTGTCAGAGAATTTTTTCTTGCTTTGGTCCACACACCATGCACAAGAAAGCAGCAATGAGATCAAAGGTTGTTTTCCATTGCCTAAAGCTGATGTCCAAGACATGTTTAGAGTACTGAAAACAAGGATGATCTTTTGAGAACCAGGGTGCACTTGACCCCAGCCATGGTATTTCCAGTGAATCAGTTGCATGTGAAAGTAGGACAGTGAATAAAGAAGACTGGACAAGAATCGATGTATTTGAACTTTGGTGCTGAAGAACAATACTGAGAGTTCATGAACTGCTGACAATCAGGTGTACATTGGAAGAAGGAATGTCAGAAATACTCACTACCGACAACTGTTTAATCAAATCAGCAATAGGAGCCTGACTTTTCCTTCTTGGATTGTGCACTTTCAATCCACAAAAATGGACTCTAATAATAAATTGTTAGAAGAACTAAGATTTTTTTTTCATGTTTAATCATTATCTCAATCTTCATTCATTAAAAGGTCAAAGAGCCCTGGTGGCACAGTGGTTGTGTGCGGGACTGCGACCCACTGGGATGAAGGTTCAATTTCCTCTCACAGGAGCAAAGGCTGGGCCTTCTACTCCCACCACCAGGGCAGTGATGCCTTAAAAAAAAAAAAAAAAGTCAAATATATTAACATGTCTTGATACATAAAAGTGGCATTCATACTTTGGTTTCTGCTCCCTGTCCATGTAAAGCCAATTATCTTCTTGAAATTCTGCCCTGGGAACTGGCTATTTTTGAATGCCAAGAGAGGTACTCCCAGGGGGTTTTCTTGTGCCATCCTCCTCCTCATGGTCTTGAATACATCTGAAAAACAAAGGTACTTGTTATAAAATAGAAAAATTCCTGCCAGAGTCCCAGTCATTTTGAGAAATATGTTTATTCATTTTTGTCTTCACTTAAAATACTGCATCTTTACTAGAAATCCTGGATTCCCTAGTCGACATATAAAATAGCATCTTGTGAGTATTTGTTGTTATTAGTTTATTTTTTCTCATCTTCCTCATTGTTACTACTTGAATAACTGATTTCATTTACTCTTTGTACACTTGACTGTTTTATATGAAAACATTGGAAATGAGGTTAAGATAGGAAATATAGTTAGAGTATAAATTCATAAATTAATTTTGTATTAAATCTATCTTTAAAAGCTTCAGTCATGATAGTAGAATTCATACTTGTTCATAAAAACTAAGAGGAAGTGGAAAACACCCTTTTGTCTGCTGATGCTACAAACTGAGACAAGGTCAGAAATCGTCTGTGGACAGCCTGCATCTTCAGTGCTGAACTGAATAGTTTAAATTTATACCAAATATTTATTTGAATATATTTGCTGTTGTTAATATTTACTAATGATATTTTAAAATATTTTTTATTTGCTAAGCATTTAAATTGATATTTTCTTTGTACAGAGTGACTCAGCGATCACCTGACATACATGTAAATTTTATACACAAGGTTCCTTCTACTTAAAGTAAAATTTTAATACTTTCTGATTTATTATTGGATATAAAAGCATTTTTGTCATAATTATATTTACAGAGATCCCATTGAAACTGCTTCCAGACCATTATCTGCATATAATTAATCTCATAATAGTTTGGAAATTTGAAGCAATTATAGATAGATTATAATTTATTATAGTGGATAAGTGAAAAAATCCATCGTTGAACAAAATATATCTTACAATTTGGGGGCTTGAAAGAGTTTTCTCTCAGTTGCTCTGTAAAAGCCAAAGATCAGTTAGATTTTATGTTTTGTGGGGTGAGAAAATCATGCAAGTCACTCATCTCCAAGGAAGAATTCTCCAGTACATGATATACCACAGCTAAAGAAATATTTTAAGCCTTTCAAATCCACTCATATTTTTCAGGATATTTTGTATGCAGGTTCATTTTTAAAAACAAATGATTGCACTGAAAAAAGAGGCTGTTGTGCTTGATTTACATTGGGTTCCTTATTAGAATTTAGCAGCAATATTGATTTGCTTCACTGCAGATGCAACACTGTGTAAAAGCGAAGATGGGAGGATGGCAATATTTTGTTCTCTTGTGATCACGGCCCCTATGGGTCACCTCCAGTTCAGTCGCACTTAACAACAACAATGGATAGAGATAGACACACCTTGGTTTGTTATCCAAAAGGGCAGTGGTTGGGAACCACCAAATCCTTCATGGGAGAAAAGTGGGACTTTCTACTTCCATAAAGAGCTGCCATCTCAAGAGTCACAGGAGGAAGTCGACACTGCCTTACAGGGTGGCTAAGAATGAGTACTGATGTCCTGGTAGTGAAGTTGAGGACTCTTTATAGTTTGTAGATATAAATTGAAATAAATTTTCAGTCCCCAAAACAACCAAGATCAGTCCTTTTGTCAAACACTATTAATTAATGTTGTCTTTTCTGCAACATAGAAACATATTTGTTTTTCCTATATTTGAAATAATTTTAAAATATAAATAAAGATGTGTTGTTAAATCTTTATAGATAATGGTACTACGATTTTCAAATATTTCTGTGGTGACTTAGCAAATAGATGAAAGAATAAAAAGCATACCTTTTCATGAGGGTCATGAAATGCAATTTTATTAGTGAGTCATGAAATTAATGCTTGAAACCTAAAAGTTATTGATGTTCATGAAAATTTTTCACCATATGTTGAAAATATTAACGTCTGTTACATTCCTATAATATGACTTAAGTCTCTCATTGAGTTTAATGGGAGTAATCTTAAACAATTATTATTAATATCTCAATTGTTAAAACTAATTGGCATAAATAAGGTATCTGTTATTATTTAGTAAGAATATTCAAGCAAATTGATTTTATAGTCCTACTAATTAACACTAAATCAGCAGGATTTATGATAAAACAAAAAGCAAAAGACATTCAGTATAAAATTTAAGAGGAATTTATTAAATTTTCAGAACTTATCCTGATAGGAAACAGAAGAGCTATAACAATCCAAAGTTCTGATAGAGAAAGAGCACCAGGAAATAATCTGTCTTTTTAGCGGACACAAAAAAAAAACATAACTGAGCAGTCTTGATATATATCTTCATAGATCAATTGACTAAATTTTTTGTTCTTCTGATAGTACTGTTATTTCATTTCAAATTGTGTTAGTGATTTTTTGTTGTGTAATTATGATGAGAATTACATTTTAGATAAGTGAATACTAAAACCTCATAATAAATAAAACATGATGCATTATGATGCTCTTTATTAACTATGGTATCCAGATAAAATAAAAATTGCTCATTAAAGTATAATAAAATATTTTACAAAAAGGCATATAGGGAAAATAAAATATATAAAAATTTTAACATCTTAGCTTTTAATGTGAAAAATGTATATGACCAATAGAAAATGATGAGCAGAAGGATAATAACTCATGAACTTTCCCAAGGAAATTAAAAAGTTGTGGTAATGAAGATATAAATTTTTTTCTTAGTAGGCAGAAAATGAAATAAAACTCATAAAAAAATAAGATGTTCTGATAAAACTGTAGTCTACTATTTCTATATGGGTTTTATTTTGGTCACCATTTAATTATATACTAAATGTGTTCTAATAATATAGACACATAGAAATTGCCTATATTAATGCAATAAATCTGCTGGAAAATATTTTACCTTTGAGTCCCATTATTGTATAATCATCAGTGAAAAAAAATGAAGCACAAATTATTTTGCAGTCACTCAGAGTTAATTTACACATGGAAATTTTATACTAAAGAGTATATTTTAAAGGAACCTGAGTTTATATTCTGGTATTTTATACTAAAGATTGTAGATACTGGAAATATAATAGAGAAATGGGAGTGAATGCATGAACTTGCTATATTTCTTTCCTTCTTTGATTCTTGACTTCATTTTTTTTAGGAATTTTTCACATGTGTGTTTCAAAAGCTTAAAGAAATCACATAATGATGCCCAACTCTACCTTAGTGACTGAATTTCAACTGACAGGATTTTCTGATGTGTGGGAGTTTAGAGTCTTGCACTCAATATTATTTTTACTAATGTACTTGGCGACTCTCACAGGAAATCTTCTCATTGTCACAGTGATCACTGTTGACCAAAGACTTCACACCCCCATGTACTTCTTTATTCTGAATCTCTCTGCCTGGGACATGTGTTACATTTCTGTGACTGTTCCCAAAGCATGTATCATCTTCTTGGTAAACAACAAGGTAATTTCCATGTTTGGATGTGCAGCTCAGATTTTCCTTGTGCTGTTATGCGCTTATGCAGAGTTGCTGCTCCTCACCATCATGGCCCGTGACCGCTATGTGGCCATCTGCCAGCCCCTCCACTACCACGTGGTCATGACCCCTCGTGTCTGTGTCCAAATGACACTGGCCTCTGTGCTCAGTGGTCTGGTCTATGCAGGTGTGCACACTGGGAACACATTCCATCTGTCCTTCTGTCATTCTAATGTGGTTCATCAGTTTTTCTGTGATATCCCCTCTCTGCTGAAGCTCTCCTGCTCTGACACCTTAACCAATGAAATTATCATTTTTGCATCTTCAATGATAGTCGGTGGTGGCTGCTTTTCCTTCATCACCATGTCTTATATCCACATATTTTCTACTGTGCTCAAATTTCCAACCAGAAGAGAAAGAACAAAGGCCTTTTCTACCTGTATCCCGCACATCCTCATTGTTATCATTTTCCTGGGCTCTGGTGCTGCTGTGTATCTGAAGCCAACCTCCAACTCCCCTCACATACAGGACATGATCACTTCTGTGTTCTATTCTATAGTTCCTCCTTTCTTGAATCCTGTCATCTATAGTCTTAGAAACAAGCAGATAAAGGAGGCTATAAGGCAAGTTATGAGAAAAACGCTTACCTCTTTCAAGAAAAATATCATTATTTCAACACATTCCTACTTAGATTGTAAGAGCTGACAATGGTTCAAAGTTAATGTTCAGTTCACTTAATAGCTTTGCCTTAGATTTTATTTAACAAACCTTGTATTTAAGTGCTAGCACTGAAATAATAACACAAACTTGATTTTGTTTCTCCTTGTTGAAAAATGCACATTTTTTTACACCTATCACTTTAGTGCTACAAACATATATTTTGCTAAATATCTATAAATTTTCTTTTATATACAGAGTTCAAGGGAGTCTTGGTTACTGAATATTTATCTCCTAGACCGTTAACCAAAAGGTCTGCGTTCTAAACTTATAATCATTTCATAAAAGGGGGTTGGAAATTGGGAATCTGATCCTTTAGCCATCACAGATTTGGACTCCCCCTCTAGAGTCACTGAGGCAGAATATCTCAATATTTCCATATGACCTTTGTCTGGCTTCTTATACCGTGAAGCATACAATGTAGCATTTGCTATGGTTCACACATGCCGTGGAGTCAATATTGACTCAGAAATCTTGTGAAAATGTAGAACTCCATCAGAATGTTTTCCTTTTTATTTTCCCCCTAAGGGGTGCACCAGTCCCAGAAGTACTGCAATACCAGGTCAATGTGTGAAGTGAACAGAGCAAGCTCTTATTCCATCTCCCTGCTCCAAAAATCCATTTAGTATACTGTCCTCAGATACGGGATATATCAGATATTAAACTGATAAGAACAGATACTACACTTGATCTTACCCAAAAGCAATCAGAAGGTTTTTCTGATTGCAATCAGAAGCAATCTGAGCAGCAATCAGAAGGCTTTTCTATCTGTAAACTGTTCATGTCTGTAAACTTTCTTAAAGTAGAATGCTAGATTTTTATGATGTGGAGCTTCTGCATAGGTTCAAAGAGCCCACATTGTTTGTTTGCTTGTTTATTATCAGTAAAAGATTTACTAATGTGAATTAAAATGGTAGCTAATCTTATAACTAAAGTAATACTAAAAATAAGCAAAATGACATCTAAAATCTGACCATATAGTAAGAGTTTGTAAGGCAGGCATGACATTAGTTAAGAAAAATTAATTGTGCCTTTCTGTCCTTTCCATAACTTTCGGAAGATAAATTTAAATAATAGACCAGTTTTTCAAAAGCATTGTTCTTCTGTGAGGTCAAATAGTTTCTTAACTCATGTTGTTACGATTTGGTGCCATCAAATCCGCTCCAGCCCATAGCGACCCTGTGCACAACAGTAGGAAACACTGCGCAGCTCTGTGCTGCCCTGACAATAACTCCTAGGCCTGATCCCATTGCTGCAGCCCTGTGTCAACCCCTCCCACAGAGCGCCTTCCTCTTTTCGCTGCCCTTCCTCGTTACCACACATAATGACCTTCCCCATGGGCTGATCTCTCCCAACAATATGTCCAAAGAATGCAAGGTGAGGGTTTGCCAGCCTTGTTTCTAAGGGAGCCTCTGCCTGACGTTTCCAACACAGTGCAGTTTGCTCTTTAGGAGTCTTAGGAAGATAGTAGAAGATAGTAGAAGAATTGTAGATTTGGAAATCCTATGCCATATTCTTAATTTTCACTGTGCTTCAGCCTATTATTGCATTTGCTGTGTCAGCCATCTTCTCAGAGTAAAATGACATCTTCCATGTAATTTTCATCTGGCAATCCATATATATTCAATATTCTTTGCCTACACCATAATTCTAATTCACTAATTCTTTTTACTTTTTCCTTATGCCTTGTACAGATGTCATATGCATGCTGAAAAGTAATACAGGTAATATGTAAATATTAGCATTTAGATGTTGCCATGCTTAAAAAAATTCTGGTTAATATTATAATTGAAAAGTTAATTAAACTGACTCTGCCAAAAAAAATTAAGGTGCACCTCATTCTCTTTTGTCTGTTTCTTTACTACTCATTCTAATAATGATTCTAATGAATATTCTTGAAGTGTTACCATGGTAAAATAACAGAAATATATATTTTATATAGTTTTATATATAATATTTATATAGTTTGCTCATGTATGATGGCACATTAGTCTTAGTACCCTTTCTAATTTGTTACTGATATTATTTGGTGAATTGAACTATTTGGTTTACCACTTTTGATCAATAATTTATAGATCATTTCTATATTACATCTTGATTTTATATTTGACATGCAATTGATTTTCTTCTTTCAATCTGAAATTTACTGAATCTAGAGCCAACATAGAACCTAGTGAGAATTGTGGGGAATATGTAGAAGACACAAGAATATGTTGGTTGATATAAACAATGGCACAGCACAATGGCACATGGGAGGAGAGATGTAGGGGGTAAAAAGGACCAAGAATAAAGCTGGTGGGCTGGATAGAAAGGGTGACCATTGCAAAGTATTGCCTCACCTCAGGAGCACCTTTACATTTTCTATACCCATAATTACCCTGACATCCTGAAGCGTCTGCTTCTGGTCCTAGGGAGATACAGTCTGCTACTGGCCCTGGCAGATACTCAAACAGAAGAGATACTCGAGACCTCACTGAAAGAATTATGTTTATGAATGCAATGTTCAATATTTGCCTTGACTATTCTTCCCCATTCTCAAATCTTAGTAGGGGTTGAACTTTTGATTCTCTTCTTCCTCCTCTTTTAGCCTGGGTTAGAGAGAGAAAGTAAAAGCAGCTATCCCAAAATAGAAATGAAGCAGACATAAATATTGAAAACAGGGCTCTCAGATCCCTCGGGGACAATGCAGGGATAATATAGAGCAGAGGGGTGAAGGGAGTGTCGATGCACATCCTCTGCTAACCCTGACCATCCTATTTGAGAGGTGAATACAACTCAAGGGACAAGGTTGTTGGTCAATGTTTAATAGAAACATGAAAGAAATGAGAACAAACCATTAAAGCCTAGTTAATATGACCACCAAATACATATGGAAAGAGAAGAAGCCAAAAGTAGCAGAGAACCCCTCAAGACAAAAAAACAAACAAACAAACCAAAGTTTGCTTTACCAGACTGTAATGCCTACTATACAGCCACAGTGGTCAAAATAATGTGGTCCTAGAATGATAACAGATATTCAAAACAATGGAAAAGAACTCAAAACCCAGATATAAAAGTATCAGCATATAGACACTGATCTTCCACAAAGATCCAAAACCATCTTGTGGGAGGTGGATGCCACCTTAGTAAGTGATGCTGCAAACAAAGGATAGCCACACGTGGACAAATGAAATAAGATCCTTACTGCACCCCATGCACAAGATCAAACTCAGGGTGGATCATAGACCTAAGAGACTAAATAAAAAGAGTATCCGGATCATCAATGAAAACTCAGGACAAATCTAAGAACCTTGGGGAAGGAAATGCATTTAACCGTGATAGGGAAGGGAGCACACACAATTGAACCTGAACTCGAAAAGTGGCATATATTGAAAGACTTCACCAAGCGAGTGAAAAGAGAACACAGAGACTGGTAGAAAATTTTAAATAATGACACAACAGACAAAGGGATTATTACTAAAATCTGCAATACTTCCATAGCCTGGAAAAGGGTGAAAACCATGAACCCACTTAGAAAGGGAGCAAAAAGTCTGAATAGAAATTACACTAGGAGAAGATCCTAATGACTAATAAACATATAAGAAAAAGTTTGTAATTATGAACCACCAGAGAAATGTACATTAAAATAAACATAAGATAGCATTTGGCAGCCTTGAGAATCGTTTAAATCAGAAAAATCAAAGAGTAATAATGTTGTAGTGCATGTGATGAGATAGAAATTTTCCTTTGCTGCTCATAGTTGTGTAGATATGTACAGCTTTTCAGAAAGTGGTCTAGTGATATGTAAAGCAAATAGAAATTGAGTTTCCTTACAACCCAGCAATTCTTCTATTGGGAATATATCCAGAAAAGGTAAGAAATAGACCAAGGCCAGTTGTCTGCTTGCCAGTATGTATTATGGTGCACTGCACAATTACAAAGAATTGGAAATGATCTAAATTCCTATTGATAAATCAGTGGATAAGAAAAGTCTGCCACATACATACACAATGGAGTTCTAGGCATCACTAAAGAGCACTGATGATCCAAGGAGCATATGGTATCATGGGAAGAGCTGGCAGACAATGGGCTAAATGAAGCTAGCCATTCACAAAAGTACAAGCACAATCTGAGTTGACTGAGGTAAGTATAATCAGAACAGTGGTTATAGATGAAAAGCCACATATCTCAGACTATATCAGTTGATGAACTGGCAATAGGGCAGGGACAGAACAAACCTAAAGATACACATGTCATTCCAACACAAAGAAGGTGAAAGGGAGGAGACTGGTGCTGGTGGGGAGAGTGAGATGAAGGCATTGAGGGAGGAGATCATTGTTCATTTTTCCACAGAAATAGAAGTGAGTGCAAACCCCACCATGACATGACAAACCTTGAGGGCAACATAACCACATGAAGCAACTCATGATCAGAGAGACCCACCAGGCCCCAATCAAAGTCAAAATGAACCTCTCCCTAGAAGTATGTGCTACACAGGACAACAGTAGATCTACACTCTGGGAAGAGGTGCTGGCCTGACATGCTCACATAGAGGCAAACCAACAAGAAAAAAGAGACAGTGAGGGGGTGCAGAGACGCCCCGTCCCTGGCAGAGAATTGAGACAGCATCAATAAAGACTTCCCAAGCACCCCCCAAAAGAAGAGATAGTGAGGGACTAGGGTCCGCACTGGCAAACCATCCCCTGAGAGCTATGTCTCTGCATGGAGCTGCTAAGGCACAAAGAGACCTCTAGGGCTGACAACAGCTGGAGATATCATTTCCCTTCGCTGAAGCACATAGGAACAGAGGGCAATACTGGGGACACAGCATGTGAGAAGTGTAGTCTGACCAGCTATTCCCCAGCTCCCATTACCCCATAACCTCCCCCAAGTGGGGCATACCAAGAAGGAACATAACAGATCAGCATTGAGAGCAAAGCAAATAAGCAAAGACCTGGAGGAACCCCCAAAGGAGATCAGGCAGTAGAGCAGTTCTCAGGAATCCCCCACAGTCATTGAGGAAAGAGTCATGAAGGTCAGACAGATAGATATGAAATTATTTATGAGATTTTTTTTGCTGGTTTTATATTATTTTTCTCATTTTATTCAAACCTTGTTCTCTTTTTGTTTTCTCTCCATTATTGTTGTTTTGCCTATCTGTATAAGACAGGTATAGGAAACAAGCCTGAAAAGAAAAAAAATGGGACAAACTGTTTTGAAAAGACTTGTGGGGAAGAAGAGCAAGGGGAAGGAGAGAGGGGAGTCAGTAAGAAAAAAAAAAAAAGGAGGAGAATGTAGAGATCCTGGTGGTGATTGAGCAATAGTAATCTAGCTGAGAGGAATCACAAAGGGGCAGAAGAAGGATGAGCTTGATTGTGGGGCAGGAGGAAGATGAAAGGAAATGGGAAATATCTAGAAAGTAAAGATCGAAAGAGGCTTATAAACATAGGTGTGTACATATGTAAACATATTAATTCATAAAATGGAGGTGTGGGCCTATGCACATACATTTAAATGACATCACATTGAGGATGTAAATGCATTTTTGGCCTCTGCTCAAGCACTGCCTCAATTCATGTACACTTTGCTCTACCAACCCTGCATTCTTTGATGCCCACCTTCCCTACAGAATTGCTAAAAAACAAATGGGTGCATAAACAAAAGTGATGAAGAATTTTATGTAACCCGGCTATCAAAAGATATAACATCTGAGGTCTTAAAGGCCTATAGATAAACAAGCGGCCAGCTAGCAGAGAAGCAGCAAGCCCACATGGAAGAAACACATCACTGTGTGTGATCATGAGGTGTATATAATCAGGTAACCTGACCAGCCATCAGATTCACCCAACGATCAGAACACCGAAAACAAAATAAAGCAACCGTATTGTTGAGAATGAGCAGGGACAGAGCAGAGACCCAACACCCTAGTGTAGAAATAGGATATTCCCTCATAAGGAAGGGATGCGTCAACCAGGGCACAGTAAATCAACAATGAAACACACAACATTGACACTTTTTCATTCCCATTACCCTAACTCTAAACCCTCCCTTCAGTTCTGGCCAAGATAACCCAAGTCAAATATATGTACATTGTTACAGATAACAGCTCACAACATGGAATTCTGGACAGATAACCCCTCAGGAACAGAAAAGGGAGCAGCGATACCATGAGGGGTAAGAGGAAGGGGAGAGAAAAGGAAAGGAAGGAGGAACCCATGGCAATGATAGATGTATAGCAGAAGAATGTACAGCAAAAATGTGAGTGAAGGGAAACAATCATTGTATAAGATGTGAAAATAGGGCTGAGGCCTGGTGGCATAAGTGGTTGAATGCGGGACTGCGGCCTGCGGGCTTGGCGGTTCAAATCCAGCAGCGGCTTTTAGAAGCAGCCCTGGGTAGAGCCCATAACTACCAGAGGCAGTGATGCTTTTCCCCACATGCTCAAAAAAAAAAAGATATGAAAGTAATAACAATCTATCATGTGGTCACAGGATAAGAAGCAAAGAGGGTGAGATTAAAAAAAAAAAAAAGGACCTGATATCAAGGGCTCATAAAAATGAAATGTTTAGAAAATGATGGCGGCAACCAACAGAAAATTTGTTTTATTAGTCTCCTTACTTTTTTTGACTTTTTACAAATTGTTTGCATGATTTCAGCACATTCACTATTTAGATATACAGAAGTGTATTAACACCAACACCAACTCAAAATTCTTTGTATTGCACAGTTGCTGTCAGTCTCTGCCTTCATCTTTGTTTGGGTTTGGGGGGTAAGGAGGATCTGAAGAGATTATTAATACTTTGTTCTTGCTTTTTAAAGAAGCAGACTATATGTATTTATACAGCCCATCACAAGACTGGAAATCTACACTAGTCTATCAAATCCTCCAAATATGTAAGTTTTTTTCTTGTTTGATTTTTGGCTTATTACTTCTTATAAATGAATTTTTCATGGTATTTCTCAAAATACAGTGTGGTCACTTCATTAGATAAAGGTTAAGGTTTATCTTTGCTAAAACAATACTGTATAAACAATATAGTTTTCCTAGCAATTTAAAGATGTATAGTGAAACTAATAATGAATGTCAACAACAATCTATAACATACTAAAAGAATAAGAAAATTAAATTTCAGTACTCTAGATAGAAATATTATGGCACTCAGTGCAAAGCTTGGTAAATACAAAAAAACACTCAATACAGAACTTGATAAAATTTTATCATTTGCCAATCTCAGGAGGAGAAAGTGACATCTAGTTAAGACTCACCCACCCAGAGCTCCTGTTGCCAGACCAGAAAATTGTAAGGTAATGTGATGGAAATTGGGAGGAAGACTTCTGAAATTAGAACTAGAGTCATAGACTCTGTCCTGAACCCCACTTTTTTTGTGTGATTTTCAGTTACAAAGAGAACAAAGAACACACTAAATCTTTCTAGGTTTGGTATGCTGGGCCCATGCACTCCCTGCATTTTCTCATTGAGTAGCGATTTCCCCAGGCTGATGCTGTGCAGGGGACAGGATCCCAGACGTGAGGAGAACCTCTGAGACCTGGTAACAGGACCCAACATCAGAGCTGCTCACGCTAAAAGCTCTCTTAAGTTTAGAATATGGAAAGGACTGCCGGAAAGCCATAATTTGGAGTAGAAAAAAAAAACACAGGAATTTACCTTAGTCAGGGTGCAGTGTGACAGAAAATAAGTAGTTGTACTCCAGGGAGCGCATTCAGTTTCAGTTGATCAAGAAGAAAACAGCCTTCCTATTAAGCTGGATCTCCCCCTTTAGGGATCAGCATGACAGCCCCTAATTCAAGGCACCTCATAAATACAAAATAAAAATATTTGCTTTCTGGGTAAAAATGACAAATCCTAGGCTGTGTTAGTCTGCGTAGACTAGAGAAACAAATACATAAACTCACACATGTGGGTGTATAAGAAAGTCATTTATATACAAGAGCAACTGAACACTGAAAAAACATTTCAGCTCAGTCCAGTTCAAGGTCATAAGTTCAATATAGCTAAAATGTCGAATATCCATCTATACATCAACTTCAGACTCATGAAGCACATGCAATAAAAGAAGGACAATCACAGGTCAGTGGTTACAGAGTCTTCTGTTTTCAGTGGTGGTAGAAGCCTCTCAGCACTGGCAGCAGTTTCCTAGTGGCTCTTCCAGTTTCCAGGACTCAGGGTCTATCAGCATGCTGCCATGTGACTTGTCAGCTGCAATGTCTCTGAGGGAGTGAATAGTGAATCACTCACCTCCAAGGGGGAAAGATGACCAGATTTCCCAGAATTCTCAGGAGAAAGCCATGCCCACACAGGTCCCATTGGCTATCTCCAGATTGACAGGCTAGACTCCACCCCTACACTTTAATCCTCAAATTGACACTAGAATAGGTGACTGCCACACAGGCACATTGAAGAACTCCCAAGGTAGCACGTAGACTGATTCTCTTAACATACATCAGCTTGCCAAGGGAGGCTCACACTAAGGAATGCCACAAGTTACCTACAATGCCTGGAAGCTTTCAACATAACGCAGACCCTGTTCCTAACTGAGCAGTGTCAGAGTCCAGAACCAGGGAGCCAATTTAATCTAATTCTATTTTAACAGCGGGGTGTGGAGGGCATACACAAGCTTTTGAACTAGCAGGACATAAGCAGTCTGAGTCTATGCACATTTGGGGAGGCGCTGCCAGTCCTGAGACCCTAGAGGGGCCTGAGGGATCACCACCATCACCCTACCCCTACATACAGCACAAGGGAGGCATATCAGTGAACTCCAGCACTCAATACCGCTGTGGGAACTGACACCAGGATCCTGCTGTGATATCTCACCCAGCATCTGTGGGACCCTCCACCAAGTGCGCACACCACTCTGCTACCTTGAGGCAGAGTTGGAACTCCTGCAGCTCCATGGTCAGGTGATCAAGACTGAGTATCTCCTTATTTATCACTCTATTTCTTCTTTCTTTATTCTCTCACCTTGCTATCTTTCCCACTGCAATAAGTTTCAATGGGCCCAGTTTTTGTTTTGTTTTGTGTTTTTTCTCTTATTCTTTCTTTTTTTCTCCTCTTCTCACTTTTTTCTCTTTTCACCCTCTCTGTCCTATCAGGTATCGCTGGTGGATTCCAGACCACTACCCTCTGCCTACAGCAACTCTGCCTACCCAGTAGGGAGAGCTACCGCCTGGACCCTGTGACACTTACACATATATCAAGAAGCAGTGCTACACACAGCACGGCATGGGACCCAGCTATCTATTTTTTCTCGTCTTTGCTATTTTGCCTTTTATCTTATTCTTCCTTTGCTCTTTCTTCTTTCCTCCTCATCACCTCTCTTTCCTCAGTCTCAGCAGAATCAGTTTTCCTTTTGGGTAGTTTTCTCTTTTTTTGGATGTTTTTAGTTTTCTTTAGTCTTTGTACTTTTTTTGTGCATGGGTATTAGTTGTTTGACATTTTTGTTCCTGTATGAGTTTTCTTTTTTCTCTCTTTTCTACTCTCCCTGTTTCCTTTCACAAGTCATTATCAGTCTCTAGATGACTCTTCTCTGTCCAGGGAAACTCTGAAGGCCTAGTTGGGGCACCCCCAACCCCATTTGTTGCCTTTCCATGCAGCTGGTTAAATCAGGCCAGCTCTCCTTCATACCCCAAGTAGCTGGGGTATCTCTCCTTCAATTGGCTGGGGGAACTCCAGCCTAAACCCCAAAGCCCTACAAGTAACTGGGGGAATTCCTGTCCATCATCAGTGGGTGCTCCACACTTCCACGCAATCTCTCTAACTAGGGTAATTCTCCTGCCAGTTACAGTGCTCTACACCAAGGAAGGTACACTCACTCACCCTCCTCAGCACTTCACTTACAGAGGGAAACACTGCATGCCACCTGACGTGCTCCAAGCACTGTGAGACAAACCACTACAATTTACTTAGAGATCAGCGAGTGAAATGCCACTCTTGTGGGCCCACAACAACCCAACAAGTGTCCCATGAGAGGACTATCCAAATTATAGTCCACATAATGGAAGATTGATCACTTAGGATAAGAGTGAACGTTGACCAGTTAAGATAAGAGAAGTAACAAACCCTCCAGTACAGCTACTTGTTTGTGGAAGCACTCATACAAGTCCCCCAAGAGAGAGCCCAGTGCTCTTCAACTCTGGAAGATGACTCCAGGCTGCTCTAAATTAAAGTGACCAGATTTTAAACAGGGCACCATTGACTGGGGTTGGGGGCATGGGTGGGAGGCTCTTGATGAAAAATTTGGTCTATATGGAGCAACAGAAATTTTCATAGAATGCAAAAATAGTATTGTAATATTTTTATTTTTATTTTAAAACACCGTGGGGCATTGTTAAATTGTTAAAAAGCAGGACATCTGGTCACTATACTTTAAACCAAGATGTAGACAACAGCCAGCTGCAACAGCCTCAACACAAAAGCAGGAGAAACAGAAGCAAATGGCAGAAGAAGTCAAAGACCCTAACGATCTGCATTAAAAGAAGCAGATACTGACCAGCCTCAGAAAGAAAGTTTAAGAATGCTGCTTGGAGTATTACAGGATATGAGGGAAGCATTACAGAAAGAGGAAGACATGACAGAGGAGATAAAAGCAACACACTAAAGGGACACACATGACTGTGTTAGTCTGGGTAGACTAGAGGAACATATTTCAGAGACACATATATAGGTATAAGGAAAAGGTTTATATACAAAAGAAAGGTGACACTAAGAAGGCATCCCAATCCAGTCCAGTGCAAAGTCATAAGTCCAATATTAACCCATATGCCCGAAGGCAGTCTATAAAGTCTGCTTCTGACTCAGGAAGTCACAGGTCAGTGGGTGCAGAATTCTGGCGCTGGCAGGGGTCTCCCCATGGGTCCTCACTTCCAGGGCTCAGGTCCTTCAACACATTGTCACTCCAGCTTCAGAGCTCTGCCTTCATTGGGGCAAAGCCAAGTGGTCTCTCCGCTGGCTCCTCCAACTTCTTGGAGGCTGCATCTTGTCTTTTCTGTGATTAATCATCTCTGAAACTAACTCCCAACAACTGGGGAAGATAGCATCTCATATTCACAAGGGAAACACCGTGAGATTTCCCAGGAGTCTCAGGGGAAAGCCATGCCCACACAGAGGCCTCATCAGCTACTCAATGGCTTTCTCCTGATTAACAGACTCCACCCCTACATTTCAATCATAAAATTAACATAAGCACATAACTGCCACACATGACTTAAAGGATGAAATAACAAAATACAGAGGAAAAATGACAGACATTGCCAAGAGACTTGAGGTGGCAGAGAATCACACTAGTGACCTACAGCCAGAGCCCTCAGACTTTTTAAACAGGGGGCCAGTTTACTGTCCCTCAGACTGTTGGAGGGCTGGACTATAATTAAAGAACAAACAAACAAAGAATTATGAAAAAATTCACTGCCGGCCCTGGATGAGTCAGCTGCTAAGCAAAACAGCAGCAGCAGCATAAACACCCGGCAAGCCACATGTTTGCCCAAGGGTCATAGATTGATGACCCCTGAATTAGAGGATAATCAAGCAGACAAATAAATAAATTTCCTAAACAAATAGGAAAAGCAGTCAAATAAGACAATCAGAGAAGCTTTATAAAACCTGAGGCCCATGTCTGATGCTATGAAGAGGAACAATATTAGAATAATTGGAAGTCCAGAACAAGACACAGCAAAGTCATCAGTGAAAACGCAAGGGAATTTTTAGAGGAAAACTTCTCTGGCTTAATAAATGAAAATGAGGCAACCATTCAGGAGTCTGAAAGAACATCAGCCAGACTTCATCCCAAGAAGAAGTCACAAAGACACATAATACTTAAATTTTCCATCTATGAAGAAAAGGAGCTCATAAGAGCAGCTAGGGAAAAGAAAATGGTTACATAAAAAGGTACCCCGATAAGAGTATGTTCAGACATATCAGCAAACACAATGAAGAACTGGAGGAAATGAAGTAACATTGGAAAAAATTGAAAGAAAACAACACAAACCTAAGAATACTACTCCTGGTCAAAGTATCTTTTAAGAAAGATGGAGAAATAAAAGTCTTCACAGATAAGAAAAAACCCCATAGATCTAAACAGCACAATTGGAGAATTTGACTTGATAGATATTTTTGGAGCTTTCCAACCAAAGGAAAAAAAATCCATATTCTTTTGAAGCCCAGGTGGCACATAACAAAAGATAGACCACATGCTCGGATACAAGTCGAACTTGAATAGATTCAAGCACATAGAGATTATATAGACATCTCTCTCTGATCACTGTGCTATAAGGCTACAAATCAACAGAAGGTCAGTGAAGAAAACAAGGACAAGTAGTGGGAAAATGAAAAATTCTCTACTGCAAATACAGTGGGTATTGACCCAGATTCGAGATGAAATCAGGAAGTTTCTAGAAACAAATGAGAATGAAAATATGATGTATTCAAATTTTGGGATACAGCAAAGGCATTTATCAGAGGAAGACTGATAGTAATAAATGCACACATGAAAAAAGAAGAAAGATTCGTGGTTGATATACTTGCATAAAACTCACACCAATTAGAGCAGAGTCACCAGAACAGTACCAGTAATAGCAAAAGGATAGAAAAAATAAAACCCAGAGCTGAGATACAGGAGAGAGAAAATAAGATAAGCATTCGTGCAGCTAAAAGTTGGTTTTTTGAAAGAATTAACAGAATTGATAGGCCTCTAGCAAACCAAAGAAAGAATGGAAGAAACGTCAATTGCAAGGATGAGGGAAGAAACAAGGGACTTTACAATGGACCCTAATGAAATCCAAAGGATAATACTAAGAACTGTGAAGGTCTGTACTCCAATGAATTCAACAACTTGGAGGACATGGACAAATATTTGGAAACACAATCCCTCTCTAGACTATCCCAGGTGGATGTCAAGAACTCAAAAAATATCAAATGGGAAGCAGATCCCCTCTTCAATAAATGGTGCTGGAAAAAAATATATATCTACCTGCAGAAAAATGTAGGAAGACCCTTACCTCACTCTGTGAACAAGAATAAATTCATGGCGGAACACAAACCTTGAGCAATTAGGGATATTAGCGAGTCAATTGGGACAAACCTGAGAACTGGCACAGGGAAAACAAAGACTATCAGAAATAGTGATGGATACATATACAGAGGAGTCACAAATTGATAAGTAGGATATACTGAAGATAAATCACCTGTGTACATCAGAAAAATTCACCAAGAGAATTATAAGAGAGGCCACTGACTGGGAATACATCTTTAGGAATGACACATAGACAAAGGCTTTATTGCTAAAATCAACAATAATATGCAATCTTACAACAAGAGAATAGCTAACTGCCCCCTGAGGAGATGGGAAAAGGACCTGAACAGAAGTTTCACAGGGGCAGAAAACATATGAGAAAATGTTCTCTATCACTAGCCATAATATAAATGCTAATTAAAACAACTATGAGATAGCACCTAACACCCTCAATGATAGCCCAATTCAGAAATTCAGAAAGCACCAAGTTTTGGAGGGGATAGGTTGAGATAGGAGCTCTCATCTGCTGCTGGTGGATCTGTAGGTATGGACAGCTTCTATGAAAATTTATTTGCTGATTTCTAATACAGATGGAAATTGAGCTGCCATACGATCTAGCAGTCCTTCTACTGGGAATATACACAGAAGAGGCAAAAAATAAACCACTGCCAGACAGCCATGCTGCAGTGCTCGTTGCTGCACAGTTTGCAATTTCAAGGAGTTGGAAACTACCCAAATTAATATCAACCAATGAATGAATTAAAAAACTGTGATACATACATACAATGGAATATTATGCATCACTGAAAATCATTGATGAATGTTTGAAATATATCACCACAGAGGAAGAACGGGAAGAAATCATGCTAAATGAAGTAAGTCAAGCACAACATCATGAATCCACTGAGATAAGCTGTAAAAAAAATGAAAACGGGGCATAGGGGAAAATATACTATATAAAAAAATCACCACATTGATGTTCAGGTAGTATGGAAAGAGTCAGACCAAATCCAGGACTACATATAGTATCTAACTAAAAAGAAGGGGAGTGGAGATAGTAATGTGGAGCAGGAGAACAGGGCACTAACCCACCCAAGGCAAGGGTACTGTTTATATCTCCACAGGGAAAGAGGGTCCAAACTTAAATTCATTGTTCCAGGTTGTGAATGCAGCAGGACCCCATGGAAGGGGCGGGGGGTGGGGGAAGTGGAGGGATCTGAGGAACTAGCCCCAATCCCAACTATGTGGACAGCTGCCACTCCTCAAGAAAAAAATACTTTAGAGGACAGCACTGAGGCTGCAGCTAAGGGAGAGGGACATGTCTGACCAGAGCACATGGGAGCAGATGAACCGGGAGGAAGTGAGAGTGGTATGCATCCTGGCGCACACACCCATGAGGACAATATTTCCACTCACAACAGTCAACGCACAGTGGCCAGCTGCACTATGAGACATAAGGTCCCTTGCTAACACATGGCCCTACAGAGGTCAACATTAGAGACAGTGTTGGGATTTCACCCAGTCTGACTCCACCACATTGAGGTAAAACTGTAAGGGTGTGCTGCAGAGAAGTGGGGAAGCAAAGCATGGGCCCCAAAAGGGTGCCAAGGATAGACTTTGGGGCCAGGGTGTGGAACCCCATCAGACTTGACCTGAGGACAACACGAGAGTTCATAAAACGATGAACTATTTACAGATTTTGCTTTATTTATTTGCTGCTTATTTATTCTGGACTTTTTTTTGTTGGTGTCAGTTTGTATTCTTTCGTTGCTTTGTCTTGCTATGTTTCATAATTTTTATATGTGCATATTATTATCTCTGAAAGTCTATCTAGATAAGATAGGCTGGATGATCATTCTGGTGGAAAAAGCAATGGAACCAATGGTTGTGAGATAATATGGGATAGGGAGAGGTTGGGAAAGATGGTGGCGTGGATCACTCATGGAATAGGAACAAGTGATCCAAAATCAGTGGCAAGGAGGGTGGGAGAGACCTGGTAGGAACTGATTAAGGGAAAGGTAACCAAGAGGAATTACTGAAACCCAAATGAAGGCTGAGCATGATAGTGGGACAAGAAGAAGTAAAAGGAAAAGAGGAAAGAAATAGGAGGCGAAGGGCATTTATAGAGGTCTAAATACAGGCATATACATAGGTAAGTAAACTTATATATGATAACATATGATCTATGTGCATATATTTATAGGTTCAGAATTAAGGCAGCAGATGGACATTGGACCTCCACTCAAGTACTTCCTCAATGCAAGAACACTTTGTTATATTAACTTGGCATTCCATGATGCTCACATTCCAGACAATATTGCTGAAGACAAATTTGTGCATAAGCAAATGTGAAGCAAGCTGATGGTGCCAGGATATCAAAAGATATAGTTTCTAGGGTCTTAAGGCTTAAAGATAAACAAGCAGCCCTCTAGCTCAGAAGCAACAACACCCATATGGAAGAAACACCCCAGTCCGTGTGGTCACAAGGTGTCAAAGGAATCAGGAATGAGGCATCAAAGAACATAAAATCATATTTGTGTACCCACCTTCCAGACATGATTGCTGAAGACAAATGTGTCCATAAGCAAATGTGGTAAAGGAAGCTGATGGTGGCCAGCTGTCACAAGATACAGCATTTGGGGTCTTAAACGCTCGAAAGTCAACAAGCGTCCATCTAGCTCACAAGCAACAAAGCCCACATGGAAGAAACACATCAGCCTGTGTGTACATGAGGTGTTGAAGGGATCAGGTATCAGGCATCAAATAACAAAAAACGATATCACTGTAAATGAGGGGGAGTACTGGTTGGAAACCCAAAGTCCATCTGTAGGTGAAAGGACATACCCTTACAGAAGGAAGGGTCATGGAGAAGAGACAAACCAGTCAGGGTGCAGTATAGCAACAATTAAACATACAACTTTTCTATAGCTCTTCAGGGCTTCCTTCTCCCCACTATCATGATCTTAATTCTACTTGACAAAACCGGCTAAAGCGAGGATGTACCCTCAGACAGTGTAGGATATAACAAAATAATAATAAGCTATGAATCATCAAGGATTCATTAGGGAGGGGTGTGTGGGAAGGGTGGAATAAAATGAGCGGATATTAAGGGC
This sequence comes from Nesogale talazaci, assembly GCA_004026705.1. NCBI lineage: Eukaryota > Metazoa > Chordata > Mammalia > Afrosoricida > Tenrecidae > Nesogale > Nesogale talazaci. The sequence goes on along the minus strand of PVJH01024770.1, from coordinate 4,556 downwards.
TTAAAGAGGAAGCAAATGTTTTGAGAATGATGAGGACAACAAATGTACAATTGTGCTTGACATACAGTGGATGTATGTTTTGTGATATGAGTTGTATGATCCCCTCAAAATATGATTGTAAAAGAAAGAGAAAAGCAGAGAGTGGGATGTAGAAATTATGTACTTGTGTGTGTACATCTTGAAAATATGCATAAAATAATACTAATGACTTGTTAAATAGGTAAGATTCTTCTAATTCATTTATAAAAGAAAACAAATCAGTGACCATCAGGCTCATCTATGAGGGTAGCAGTTGGTCATCAATCAGGCCAGCAGGAAGACATAAAGGGAGAAAGGAGCACAGGAGAGAGAAAAGACAAGGAACAGGGAGGAGGCTGCAGTCCTTGAGGACTTTACCCATGGACACATACATCCACTGTCTATCACTGAGTTGACTCTGAGCTCTAGTGATCTCAGAGGACAGAGTAGAATGCCCTCTGTGGGATTTTAAAGCCAACATGGTTATTGGAGCAGAACAGCATGTGGATGCAGACTGCTTTCCTTGGAGGCAGTCATCCCACATGCAACCCACTCGGTCGCCAGGAGTTCTCATGTACATAGGAGAGATGAAGGAAAACAATGTAAAGGCAATCTAAGTTTTTTTTGTAAATACATGATTTAATAACAGGATTTGTTCTTCATGTTGAGTGTTTTAGGGCTAAAACAAAAATATAAAAGTACATATCTAAAGACATAACAATTTGTAGCATATTAAGGGTTCATGGGGGAGAAGAGGAGAGAGTAAAGAGAAATATGGGGAGCTGGTGGAGGGAGGATGTTTTGAGAGTTATGATGGCAACAAGTGTGCAAATGTAGCCTGCATACAATTGATGTATGTATGGGTCGTGATGGGATGTGTCTGATACCCCAAGAAAATGATTCATTTGAAAAAAGGAGAGGGCAAAAAGGAGCTTATACCAAGGGCTCAAGTGGAAAATATTTGGAAATGAATATGGCAACACATGTACAAATATATGTGATATAAATGATATATTGAATGTTATAAGAGCTGTAAGAGCCCCCAATAAAATCATTGGGGAAAACAGTGCTTTTAAAAAATAGAAATTAAAAAAATTTTAAATAGAAATTAATTAAAATACAGAAAAAATAAAAATAAAGAAACCAAGGTTAAAGGAAAAATATAATAAAATCTGCAAAGGCAAATAAAAGAAACAAGCAGCATGTAATCACATTATTCTTCACTGTAATCTTTACAAAAGGATGTTTGGTGTTTGTATTTCATTTGTTTGTTTTAAAATAAACCAAAGTACTATGGTGCAAAAAAAATACATATCTAAAGTTCTGTATCCATATCTGTACCATTGATCATTCAATGGGGGATTTTCAAAGGCAAATGTTACCAAATTCAAATACTGATATTAGATATTTGGGAATAATCACTGTCCAAAATAGTTCATGCTTGTTCAGGTGACACTTCATAGGTTGAAACTCATAGTGAGTTAGAATGAAACACTGCCAAGTTCTGCACCATTCTCACAATCGCTAGGCCCGAGTCCATTGGAAGCCACTGGGTCAATCTCACTGAGGTCTTCTCTTTCAATGACCCTCTCCTTTGGCAAGAGTGATGTGCTTCTTGGGGGAAAGTCCCTCCAGAAAAAAAAAAAAGCTACCTTCATTATTAAAAAAAAATTGGCACTTGCCAAAATATAAAAGAGATCAAAACACAAAGAATGAATTTAAAATGTTAGATTTACATAAAAATTGCACAAATAATAATAAGTCTCCCTTTCAACCCTTTCCACATTAACATCATCCTCTATTATTAATACCATGATAATTAGTGAGGTGCATTTGCTATGATTGATGAATCACTACTGACAAATATTTATTAATTTACATCCCTCTGAGATCATGGTTCAATACTTGCTGAATCTAGGCTTTTGGGAAATGCATAAAGTCATGTCTCCAACATTATAGTAACCATGTACCATTATAGTAACCATGTACCATTATAGTAACCATGTTACAAAAGAGAATAGTTTCAATGAACTAAAAACTTCTACACTACCTTATCACTCCTTCTCATCTCCTTCTGAGCTCCTGGGGTTTCATTGACATTTCACTCATACTTCCATTTTTCTGGGATTGTCCTACAGCATGTAACCTTTCATGCTGGTGTCTTTCACTGAGTAATGGACACTTCAAGTTACTGTTTGTGGATTCACCCTCAATCTCCATTATTACTAAATAATATTTCATTACATATATATATATATATATATATATATATATATACATACTTCATTTTGTTCATCATTGATCTTTTGAAAAATATCTTAAGTGCTTCTAAATTGGAGCACCTCTGAATAGAGCTATGAAGTGAAACCACAATCACCATCAAGATACACAGCAGTGTACTAACACCCTCCTCCCCCCCAAAATCATTCTGTAGTGTACAATTGCTGCCAGTCCCTTCTTTGACTCTAATCTCTAGTCATCTTTAACATACTAGTTATACAGCACGTCATCTTTTGAGATTAGCTTCTTTTACTTAGCAAAATATGTTTGAGAAGAAAATCACACCTGTTGATTTGTATAGTCTTATGTTTGTTACCACTTCATTGTTTACTTGTTTTTCTGTTGTTTGTTTGCTTGCGATGAAATTGTTACTAAGTCTTTATCAATTTTACTTTTTCTCTTTCTTGTTTAAAGCCAGTAACAACCTATTTGGGTTTAAAGGAAAAGGAGGATCTGAAGGGATTATTGATGCTTTGGCTTTTTCGAGAAACTAACTATATTAACACAGTATCAAGATATGAAATTACAACAATATTCTATCAAACTCACCAAATATGTGAGGCTTTTTTTTTTGCTTGCTTGATTCTTGGCTTATTCTTTAATATAAATGAATCTTTCAAGGTGATTCCTTAAATGCAGAATGTTCACTTCATGAGATATATGCTGGGTGAGATCAACTTCATTGAAACCATCTGTAAAACCAATACCTTCATTAACGGTGTACAGATGTATATGTGAAACAAATGTCAACAATAACCTATAACATACTAATGGATACAAGAATTAGATTTCCAGCACTCTAGATGGAGATATTATGGCATAATTCAAATCCCATTCAATAGAAAACTTGACAAAAAATAGTAACACAACATGATGGAATTTTCCAAAATCTGGAACAGATGATAAAAAATGTAGAACAAATTTAAATGTTAGAAAAGTTTTAGGGCATCTTAAAGTTTCACAAATAGTAATGAGAATCTCTCTTTCAATCTTTTTCACATGAGCAACTTCTATTATTAACAACTTGCAATTACTATGGCACATTTGCTATAATTGATGAACAATTATTGGCAAATATTTATTAACTAACATCACTGAAATCAAGATTCAATACTCATTAAACCTAGAGGTTTGGGAAATGTATAAAATCATATATTCACCATTCTAGTAACCACCTTGAAAAAGAGAATACCATAGTTTCATTGCACTAAAAAATTTCCAACACTACCTATTCACCCTTTCTCATCTCCTTCTGAATCCCAAAGATGTCATATGTTCATCGTTTCTTCTGTTTTTCTTTTTAGCCAATTTTCCTATGGTCAGGTTCATACAATATATAGTCTTTTAAACTGGTTTATTTCCCTAAGTAATGGACCACTCAGGTTATTTTGCCTTTGTGGATTCACACTTCATCTTCATTTTTACTAAATCACAGTGCATTGCACACATTACCTCATTTTATCCCTCCACTGATCTTTCGAAAAAATATCTTGAGTGCTTCTGAATTGGAGCTAATCTGAATAAAGCTGGACTTGAGGACAATGAAAGCTTGAATAAAACTTAGTTAAATATCTGCTGAAAGTTGTTATGCAGTTTTGTGTCCTTAAATCAATTGAATAAATACTTGGATTTTTTTTTATTGCTGGCTAGATTGTAGGATGAACGTATATTTGGCTGTATACTTGCAAATATCTTACAGATTGATTAACAAATTATTCACTTCCCCCAAAAATGAAAAGCAACTTCTGTTGCTTTTGTATTCTTAACATCTTAGTGTTGTCAGTGATATTCATTTTACTCGTCGTATTAGTTATAGACAATCTCAGTGTTGTCTTCATTTGCAATTTCCTAACACAATACATAGAGAATCTTTGTATCTACATCTGTGCCCTCTGTATATCTTCTTAGGTATCTATTCTGATAGTTTGATAAATTTAAATAGATTTACTTGTTGCATAGTGAATTTTAAGAATTTTATATATTTTAAGTGCAAGTACTTGTACCATAACTTTTATTTTGCAATTAATTTCTCCCAGTATGGATGGCAATTCATTATGTAATTAGCCCAAAGCCCTCACAACTAGAACAATAGAGAACAAGATCACGATAAATCGAGACAATGCTGAAGTTGTCAAGGAATTTTTTCTTGCTCTGATCCAAACTCCATGCACATGGAAGCAACAATCTGATCAAAAGTTGCTTTCCATTGTCTGAAGCTACTGACCAAGACATCTGTTGAGCATTGAAAATAAGCATGA
>PVJH01024769.1:0-32572 GCA_004026705.1 Nesogale talazaci | reverse complement strand
GGCTCAGCCCTGGACCAGTAATTTTATATAAGCATTTTAGACATAAACTTCTTAACCCATACCAATTTGTAGTCCTACTTTATTATGTAATACTTGGCCTTTTATGTACTTTTATATATGCTAATTTAATTTTATTGGAGACCTGGAGGTGTGGTAGATTACACATTGGACTGCTAACCTCAAGCTCAGCAGCTCAAAACGACTAGTCTCTCCAGGACAGGACTTTTTACCCCTGTAGAGTGTTACCGTCTCAAACTCACATGGGCAGTACCACCTTGTGCTAGAGGGACACTGGGAGACAGGCTCGACTCAATCATTCTAAGTTTGTTTATTTGTATTTTATTTTTGCAAATTCCATAAATTACGGGTCATGATGGGTATTACACTTGTTCTGTACCACTCTTCAGTGTCAGACTGGCAGAAAGATGAAGCTTTCTGTTCCCTTACACCGTAAGGGTTCATAGCCTTAGAAACCCACAAGGGCCATTCGCTTCTCAGACTGCACCCAATGGCAGTGAGGCTTTTGGCACTGGTTCTTTACCAGGTATTGTGCCAAATATTTTAGGCTTTCCTACAATTTTAAATAATTTTTAAATTGGGAAATAATTCCAAGCTTCTCGAAAACAAAGAAACTATAAGCCTTACTCACCTGCACATATTAATATTTTACCCTATTTTGTGTTTGTGTGTGTGAATACTTAATTTTTATCCAAGCCATTTGGGGATAAGTCATACACACTGCTCTTTTACCCCTGAATAGTTCAGTGTGTATTTCCCAAGGACAGGGATACTTTTTGCATGACTTCAGTGCAATAAATTTAACTTTATATCAGAGTGGCATTCTGCTGTTTACCTTCTCATTTTATGCATGATTTGTTGTTGTTATTTTGGGCATCACTACCCTCTGGTGGTGGGAGTAGGAGGCCCAGCCTTGCTCCTTGAGAGCTGCTGCTGTATTTGAACCTCCAACCCAGTGGGCCGCAGTCCCACGCACAACCACTACTCCCCCCGGGGCTCAGCCCTTTATGCATGATTTTTAATAATATTTTTATAGCATTTCTTCTTCTGTACACCAGGATTTTAGCTAGGTTGAAGTGTTATAGTTAATTGTCCTATGTCTTTAGCTTCCTTTGATCTAGAACATTTTCATAACCTTTTGTTACCATGTACGGCATGGGCATCCCACATCCTTTCCCTACACACACACACACACACACACACCCTTCCCTTGTCCTCATTTGAGGTTGATCTGATGCCTCTGGTGATATTTAGGTCGAGTTGTTGTGTTAGGTGGTTTTCATGTCTGGTTGCATTATGCCTGTCTGTCTCTTGTTGGCAAAATGAATTCTAATCACCTACTCAATGTGCTATACGTTGTCTTTGTTGTATAAAGACAAGGGTTTTTTTTTTTCCTCTTGTAATGAATATGTCTGTGAGGGAAGAGATTTGTGGCCATCCACTTATCTATCTCTTTATCAGACATTATATTTTGCAATTGCTGATGATTCCTGCCCACTCTAGTTGTTAGCTTGGTGGCTGCAGAAGGAGGATTTTCCCCTCCAGCTCTAGCCCTTCTTGCACATTGCCCAGATGCACTTGGCCTGCTATGATAATCAAGAATTCCCTCTGCTCGTTTGTTTGCTTGCTTGCTTGCTTCTCTGCCTTTCTGTCACTCCATGTGCACCTCCTCTTACAAGAGCATTATTTGTTTGGACTTAAGAGCTGCTCTTTTATTCTTTAATCCACGACTATACTTGATTATTGCTCAAACTGTCCACACTTCAACCTGTGGAAGCTTCTTAAGCTGACTTTTGTCTATGTCCTTATGGCATGCCTGAACTTTTAATGCTTTCATATCCTAGTGCAGTGATCCAAACTCATGTGCACCTCGCCATATTACTGGGATCCAAGGTTTCTTGAAGATCACTGCTTCCTTTTAGTGAGGAATGGAATTCATTACGAAGATCTGAGCACTAGTTTTCATAGCAATTTGAAGAGCAGAGTCAAAACCTAGACCACAGAAAGATGAAGGCATACACTCTGACTTATACAACCAATAAGTGGTGAACAGGATTTTTTCACTGTTCTCGTAAACATCATGCAATATAGCCTATTGGTTACAAGATAGCCTTGATTGAGCAAAGCCAGAGGGGTCCCGTGGGGGCTGCAGCCAGTCCTTCATAACGATCAGACTGCTATCTTACTAAAATGGGTGTCTTCTGCCATTTCCTGTTGCTTTGCTGAAAGACTTAAGATATGTTCACTGTTAACGCTGTTCCCTTTGCCTTTCATTATTTACTGATACCCCATGCTCTTTTGCTTTTTACGTTGGAAATCTTCGCAGATTCCTGAACTGGCCGCATTTTCTTTTGCTATCATCTCTCCCTCTCTGTCTGTTCTGTCTCTCTTTCTTAGTATTTCTAGGTCAAACTGATGTAAAAGCTTGCTGTCATTTAATTTTCACAGATAAGAAAACAATCCTTGCAATTAAAGATTCATGCTGTCGACACTGCTCCCAAGAACTTGAGAAGGAAAAGCAAGAATGTCAAGATCTGAAAAGAAAACTGGAGAAATGCTGTAGGCATCTTCAGCATTTAGAAAGGAAGCACAAAGCCATAGTGGAAAAAATCGGAGGTTAGCATCTCAGTAGCCCCGCCCGCTGCCAGTACACAAATGTGACATGTCGTTTGTGCTCTCTTTTGGGATTGATGCCAGCTACTTTGAACTTTATTTTTTACTAAGCAAGTCATTATTACTGATCTCAAAAGAGGGAATTCCCAGCTCTGATTGAAAGGTCGCGTTTCGTTTTCTCATGATGGAGTAGGTATTGAGATGAAGCTTTGTTCAAGGCGCCGGAGATACAGCAATGAATAAAACTGACAGGAGCCCAGTTCTCATGAAGATGTCCCTTTCCTTCAGGAAGCTTATCACGAAGGGGGGCGAACAGCAAATTAATAAATCAACCTTAAGTGCTACTAGCGGGACATGTAATATACTTAGAAGGGAGAGTGTTAACGCTACCTCTGCAGACTGGTATTAAGCCTTGAAGGATAGATTTCTCCACCAGAGAAGAACTGCATTCTCGCAGAAGGAAGACATGAGCAAAGCCAGAGGGGTCCCGTGGGGGCTGTAGCCAGTGCTTCCTTCATAACGATCAGACTGCTGTCTCACTATAATGGATGTCTTCTGCCATTTCCTGTTGCTTTGCTGAAAGACTTAAGATATGTTCACTGTTAACGCTGTTCCCTTTGCCTTTCATTATTTACTGATACCCCATGCTCTTTTGCTTTTTACGTTGGAAATCTTTGGGGATTCCTGAACTGGCCGCCCTTCCTTTTGCTTCTGAACCTAGCCCGTGCTGTCACTGTGTCCCGCACTCTCCTCGCTGAGTTTCTTTTGCCCTGACTTGTCCTCAGCCTGGAGGCATCCCCTCTGAAGACACCTCATCTTGATGGTCCTCAGTCTGTGTGGCCCTGGGGCAGCCCATCAGCTTTCCCTCTGTGATGCTACTGACTGCTCTTTGTTTTGTCTGTGTGCTTGTTGGCTTGATTATGCTGACTCCGGTTTGTCTTGGTAGTCACCGTGCCAGGGGAACAAAAGATGGAATCTAAGTGACCAAAATTCGTGTGCCATTCCGAAAACTAAACCAACAGGTGACTAGCTTCACTGTTTTTCCTACCCTGGCCTTGATCATTTGCCTGGGCAATGGCAGTCACTTCCTGAGTCTTTCTGTTTCCTGTCTTGCTTCTTCCATCCATTTCCCATAGGCACCTACTGAGCAACCTTTAAGACAGTCAACTGAACCTCGCCTGCTCTTCCTTAAAGCACCTCAATGGCTTGCTGTGACTCTCAAGATGAAACCCAGACCTGGCTGATTAATTTAACATGGCTGGAAAAGTCCTTCATGATCCAATTCCTGCTCTCCCCACCACCTGCATGGTTCCCCGCCCTCTTATTCTCAGTCGAGCCTTAAGCATGGATTTGCCTCTGTCTCCAAGCCTCCTATCATACACTCTCCCTCGACCATGACTCCTGTCTTCCTCTTGGTTGGGTCGTTCCCTTACACATTCTCCACTGCGCATGTGTTCTCTCTAGTGCTCTTCATCCTTATAATCTTTTATTGTCTGGATTCCCCTTTGGAGTATAGCCCTCATGGCAATCCTATTTCAGCACTTTGGTATTATAGCACACACGTAGGAAATAGTGTCGACCAGGTACAAAAAACATTTTTAGGGATTTTCAGATAAAAATGTTTGCTATTATAATTACTTTTGTGACTACTTAACTCTTTTAGTAGTGGCCAGGAGAGTGAGATTTTTGCCTGGGCTGTAGATGCATTAGCTACAAAAATGAACTATTGTAGAATTCTATATAAAAAATTAGGTCACATCACAAGACAATGAGAGCAGTTTGATTTGGTTATTACCTATAAGTAATATGTATGCCCTGTGTTGTAATCATAAGATAATTATTCTACTTTTGAAGGTAATGCCTTCTATAATTCGCCGTCCTGGAAATAATCCGTTGTTTTGAAAGAAGTCCTTTGAGAGGCTGAGAAAAGGTCCACGGTAGAATGTCAGTTACTTGAGAATTTGGCTTGATTTTGGCGTGACTGTGCAGCCAATAGGTGACACTGTCTTTGCTATTGTGTTTGTTCTTTTTGTTTTCGTTCTCCAACCTCTGAAATTCCATGTTTTCATTTGTTGGTAACATTGATTGAAGAGTGCAGAGTAAAGTGAATGATTTTAAAATATACACACTGTCTCAATCGTCCGGGGCAATAGGGTGATTCATTTCCCTGATCCTAATACCCAGAAAGGGTTGAGGAGGTAGAGTTGCAGGGAACATAAGGCAGCATGCTCAGATATATCAGGCAAGGGTATGTATTGCCAGTGCTTGTGCATTTTGCTTTACCTCTCTTACAATTTTTAGGAAATAGTATACTCCTTTTATATTTGAACAAAACCCTCAGGTTCGGACAGTTTAAGTAGTCTCCTTGGCTCATGTAACTGGTAAGAAGCTGAACTACGGTCTAAACATGCTTTTCTTTAATTCTGAAGTTCATATCCCCCTTATTCCCGCCCCCACCCCCCACACACTTTGGCAGTTTGTTTCTCTTGTTTAAAGTCCAAATAATTGAAAAATCTTACTTTATGTCATACTTAATGGTGAATTTTCTTTTCATTTTGTATTTAAATGCCTGATCAATCATCATCTATTTGAGCCCAGACGACACGCTAGGTTCCACAAAGGGCTGTGGTGTTTTAAAACCTGTGTCTCCAGAGGTTCCGTTTAGCTGGAAAATGAAGCCCCAGCACATGAAATAATTGGATACCATTCCAGGGTGGAGGATAGCCCAGAGCAAGGTGAAAAGGGGGCGTGATGGGAAGTGCTGAGGAGACAGGCTCTGCATGACACGTCCCTCGGGTGCAGGGCTTCAGAATGGATGCCACCCACCAGCCAGGGAAGCAGCAGTCTCCCAGAGAGTGCCACCTTGGGGAGTGAAGGGAAAGGAAGACTGGGAGAAGCGGCAATTAACTGCTCAGTGTAATATGAACTCTCTTTCTACAGAAGAGAATAGTAAAGTTGTTGAAGAATTAATAGAAGAAAACAATGACATGAAGAATCAATTGGAAGAACTGACAACACTCAGTAAAACACCACCAAGGTAGACTCTTACTGTTACATAAACATTTATATTTAAGCATGGGACAGTTTTACAAGACATTTGGCATGATGGCAGCGAGTTTGGTTTGGTTTTATTGCTACTGTTACATGGCAAAACGTTTTATGAGTAAAAAAAAAAAAAGCATCCAAGAACATACTCCTGAGATAGCTTCTGATACTCTCTTGTTCTGTATCATTTATATTGTTTTTTCTTGTACACACACATCCTTTGTACGGTGGATTTAAAAAAATTGGAATCATCACATCAAGCTAATTTATAATGTTTTATTAGTTTAATAATACCCCATGTCATTAGGTATTTTACATTCTTTTCAGGAGCTACAAAGATTGTATTTTATTTATTTTTTAAACTGCAAAGATCTGAATCCTGTAAATTTACCATGATGTATTTAAGCAATCAAGATATTTACATTGTTTCAATTTCCCCCTATGCTCGAGAACTGTAGTGAAGATCCTTGCAGATGAAACTTTTAGTACTTCTCTTTCATGAGAATATATGAGTACATGGATATTTATTTCAGAGAAGATGTTTCACTTACACTATCAGTTTTTGCCATCTCTGGTTTGATTCCAGGTCATTGTCAGAAGGGGCTGCTGGAAATGCTTGCATGCTCTGCAGTGGACAGGCCTTGGAAGAACTTCGTGGGCAATATATTAAAGCTGTCAAAAAAATTAAATGTAAGTCTCTAAAGCAGTGGGTCTCAACCTTCTTAATGCCATGCTCTTTTGTTGTGGTGACCCCTAACCATAAAATTATTTGCATTGCTACTTCATAACTGTAATTTTGCTACTGTTATGAATCGTCATGAATCATCTGATATGCAGGATGTATTTTCATTGTTACAAATTGAACATAATGAAAGCATTGTGATGAACCACAAAAACAATGTTATCATATATTATGAAATATTTATTTTTAATGACAAATTGAAATTTTGTCTGAAGCATGGTGTAGCATGGGTAACAGTCTTCAGACCCGGGTACTCATAGTGGGCTGTATCTGCATGTGGGTGGACCTGCCTGGGGACGGATAGAGGAGCAGTGTCTCGGTTCCTCAGACTATTGGAAACACCTATGTGTTCTCCCATGATCTTAAGTGACCTCTATGAAAGGGTCATTTGGCCCTCAAAGGAGTCTTGACTCACAGGTTGAGAATTGTTGCTCTAAAACAATGCAAAGATTTTCAGGATGGTTTGGCTTTTCTTTCTTTTTTTTTTCCCTCCAGCCTGTTCTTGTTCTTTATCAACTCACAGTTGACTCACATGATGATTTTAGAAGGAGCCTGGTGGCACAGTGGTTAAGCATTTGGTTACTGGCAGTGTGAACTGACCCGCTGCTCAGGAGGGCGGGGATGTAGCAGCAGGCTTCCGGAAAGGGTGCATTGGGAGGCACTGAGGGGCAGTTCTGCTGAGTCCTGAAGGGTTGCTGTGGGTCAGAATGGACTCGGCGGCAGTGAGTTGTTGGCCTTTAGCCTTCTCCTGGGATCTAGCCTGCTTTTAGAAGAAATCTTTGGTACTTCCTCTGAATCGTGCTGTAGCAGATCGTTGTGCCCATGCTATATCTTAGGAAGTGACTTGAGGGTAAAGGGACTTCTATGTTATTGATTATTCTGTTTCTTCATTGGAGACCAGTGCTAAACTACAAGATTAATAGTCTTGCAACTTGTATTACTTTTACCAAAGAAAACGTCGCAAACGTTTCAAATGAGCAACTATCACTTTTCACCATAAAACTTCGTGGATTCCCTGGATAATGAAAAGGGTTCATGCTCATGTTGCAAACCAGAAGGTTAGAAGTTGAAATTCACCCAGTGATTCTTCTGAAGAAAGGTCTGGTGATCTCCTTCTGAAAAAGTCAACCATGGGCAGCCATGAAGCACAATCCTGCTCTGCTGTGCACGAGTCGTAGTTGACTTGGTAATAGTGGCAACAGGTCCCCATGAGCACTGAAGGACTGGAAGTGGATCAGGTGAAGGGCTCTTCTATCGGTCACCATTCTTTTCACAGTGGATTAAATCATGGATGTTTGTCAAGCCCTCTGCAGTACACAGTCATGGCAACATGTCTCGCAAAGCCTCCCTCTCTGGTTTATGTTTTCCCAGTGGAATACTTTTAGTGTCAACATTATTGAGAATGCATGGATCTCCCACTCGAGTGGTCACAACTAGTATGTGGAAGGCTGTGTAGACACTAGTCTCCCACTTAGTGTTTTTATACAGAGCATCTAATTTTCAGGAAGAGCTTCCTGTCTCTGAATTGATAATCGTAATATGACATGGGTGTTGAAATTCTAGGTGTAGGATACAGCCCTCAGCTTAGTAAAATACACACGCCTTAACTAATGACGGTCTCAATCAAAGCATGTTGAGTGACACAAGAGAACTTGAGAGCTGGGCACTGTCCTTAAATGTAAATTTCAAAAGGCAACTTTAAGTGTCATTCGTGTATTTTGTTAAGAAACCCAGTCAGTGTCGCTGAGCCAATCAAGTGAGCGCCGACACCTGGACTTTCAGAGTGCACAGGAACAAGCGAGCATGAGTCTTTCCAGCTCAGAGGGCTTCCTGTGGTGTCTGCTTGGCTGTTCCTTTCTGCCTTACTGCCGAGGTTTCCCAGGCCTCGTCTTGTAAGTGGATGCCATATATAATGGAAGGAAATGCAGGAGTTTCCCTGCTTCATATGATATTTTCGTACCTGTTTTAGAACAGGACCAAATTTCAATGAGGAGAAAACACCATGTTTCTGTTAGTGCCATTGTTCCAAATGGACATAGGGATGAAGTTTCTTTTGAGTTTACCAGAATGGTGGTCGGAAGTGATTGCAGTGATCTATAATGGTCAGAGTTCCAGCGATTTCATCTCTCCGGCGCCCCCCCACCCCGGCCCCAAATTGGTCAAAGACTTCTTCCTATTTTTTCTGCAAAACTGCTACTAAACATACCTTCTCTGGGGAACCCCCTGGCACTTCCTGTAGGTGATATGCTGCGCTATATCCAGGAGAGTAAGGAGCGCGCTGCAGACATGGTCAAAGCAGAGGTGTTACGAGAACGGCAAGAAACAGCCCGCAAGATGCGCAGATATTACTTGATTTGCCTCCAACAGATTCTGCAGGATAATGGGAAACAGGAAGGGTAAGTCTGCTCTAAACACTGTCCTGGGAACAGCAGGGCAGCATCTTGTCATTTCTACCCATGTTCCTTTACCACGGTGTTATGCTCCCTGTGCACAGCCACTCAGGGTTAAAAGCAACTTAATGGCCACCCTAATGTTGGCCTAGCTCGTGGAAAGACAAGGATCCCGGGGCTAAGAAAACTGCCTCTCTTTTTTCCTCTTTAAGCTATATTAATATTTTGGAATTCCCCACAGGGCAGACAAAAGGATTATGAATGCTGCTAGCAAACTTGCAACGATGGCAAAGTTGCTGGAAACACCTATATCTAAAAGAATCCAGAGCAAAACTTCACAGTCTGGTATGTCAAAGTGTGTCACTCCGTGGGCATCATTACCCCCTTTTTGTTATTTATCTCTTTTCAGGATGAAAAAAACTTAAGGTCCCTATAAAATTGTGTTTTCACTTCAATGGGAAGTATATATAAAGAATGTAGAGCTTTCGGTGTAAGGCCACAGACTGAGAACACCAGCTTCCTCTTCTTGTCTGGTCCCTGGACGGGATAGAAAATATTGAAGCCAATATCAAGCCGAGACTGAGGAAAAGAAGAGATCCAGCACCGAGTCTTGGAAACGTGCCGCGGGTAGAGCAGGAGCGATGGGGCCGCTAAAGAAGGAGGCTCCCAGGGCCGCTGTGAGTCTGAATAGGCACCGTGGCCATGAGGCTGAGTTTGGTGGAGGCTAAATAGGGACTTGAGCTGATGGCAAGTTTGCGGCAGAGAGTGTTCTAGAATCCGAGAAGCTGATGTGGTGTATGCCCCTCATATAGAAATACAAAGATGGCTTGTGTCGGCTGTAGATGTGGCGATGTGAGCCTTGGGTTTAAAAGGGTAGGGGCATCTTTCAAGAAACAAGTTCACTAGATCAGAAGTGACAGGGTGCAAGGGCGTCCCTGTAGAAAAGCTCTTTGTATCGACTTCTCAGGATTCCTGAGATATGATACCTTTGATTCTGCGTTCTTACGCTGCTTTGCCCCTCATCTGATATAGTGTTGTTAGCTTATGAAACTAGAAGCTCGGCTTGCTTTTACAGTTTGTGTTTGCGCGTGTATGAGTAAATGGGGTAGTCATGAGTCTTTGAGCCAATACAGTCCATCTGAAACCTCACATTTAGCAAGCAAAGTAGGACTGGAAATGTTGCAGTTGGCTCTTGAAAATCTAAAGCATCTGCGACAAATGAGATGCCGGTGGGTTTAGTGTGTGTGTGTATGGTGTTGTATTTTCCTTTGAGGATGATTAAGAACATACACAATCTTTGTCCACTGTCCATACAAATATTTCTGCTTCTCTCTCATGTCAATTGCCTCCTCCTTCTGTGTTGCCCCGTGCACAGGAGCACTGCCCCTGACTGCAGAGATGCTGGCTGGAGCTGAGAAGTCAAAGCGGACAGATGTGATTCAGAACAGGGCTGGGTACGTGGAGAGCAAGTCAAGCAGTGCGCACACGATCCCCAGCACTCTGTGCGAGCAAGCTCCCAAGAAGAAGGCTGCTTGTAACTTACAAAGGCGGTTAGAGGATTCCGAGTATGAGGACAGAAAGTTCGTGGCTTCCAAAGATTCACAGTCCAACTTTCAGTTTGGGGATACCAGCTACAGGAAGCTGGACACTGGCCCAGAGAGTGTCTCTCCACAGTTCGTGCCCTACGAAGGGGAACGAGGCAGTGGTTCGCCCAAGAAGAGAGATCTGCTCCGGGACACCGATTCTGTGGTACTGGTGCATTCTGCTGCCTACCCCTTTCTTGGAACTTTCCGAAACAAACCCTCCCCTAGGTGCAGCCCAGGCCTTTCTGAAACCAGATCCACACACACCATCTTTCCACGTCCTAACGAAAGAACGGGCTTAAAGGTATATAAATGCAATCCCCTGATAGAAAGTGGAAATGCCAAAGCTGAGAAAAATCAAGGTTCGGGTGTTCAGGAAGCCCCAGTTAAGGAGGGAGAGGACCTTGGCATCTCTTTGGACTGGAGCTCCAACAGTACGACTTTGCCTTGTAACAGTCACGAAGTCTCCTTTAGATGCAGTGGACCACTCCCTGAATGCGTCAGACTCCAACAGTTCTCTGCAGTGAGTTGCCTTCCACACTCAGAGGGGAGTGACCAGACCTGTAAACCGGTGAACTGCCAGAGTGATTGTGCGCCTGACCACGCTTCTGAAGAAACCATGTCTCCCCAGCCCGGCAAGATCGGTATGATTCTCGGACACCCACCTCATCATGCGACTGACCTAGGAAAGTCAGATACACAAAAACTCAGCAGGACGGTACCGGCTCCAGGGTATCGGCAGCCTTCAAGAAAACTCATCCCTCCCCTCGCTAGACAACAGGATAGTGGCTTTGATAGCCCTTTTCTCAATCTAGACTAATGATTGTACAGTATTTAAGAAGAATCATTAATATATTATCGAGAAAACTGGAAGGAAAGACTTGCCATACTGAAAATGTGTGCGCTACCTATTTTGAGATGTTTTAATAACATCGACTACACATGAGTAAAGTATTCTCATCAAATTAAGATAGTGATGTTGCCTTAATCCTCCAGAAGCCTGATAGGGTATGTGTAGCATGCTTCTTCAGTGTGGTATCGATGTTTGGTTTCTAAACCAACCTATTTTTATACTTATCCATGTGCTCTCTGTGCCGTGTTAAATTATTGCCTATTTAAATAAACTTGCATGTGGTCTGTAGGATTGCTATGAATTCTTTCGTACTTCACCATAAGTCAATCAGTATCAAGTCATAAATTCATTCAGAAAAATAGGTAACCTGGTTATTTGCAATGTATGGTAGTAAAATATAAGTTTAAAAAATTAATCATGGTTAAATAAAAAGACCAATTAATCATGGTTACGGAAGCTTTGGAAGATTCCTGGAAAGGTCTACCCCAAGTCTCGATCCTCTCGGTTAGCAGGAAAGCGTTTCCCAGGATGGCCATGAAATGCATGGCTCTGTCCTGGTTTCTGGGGAGCCCTTGTGGCAGAGCAGGTTGAGTCTCAGGCTGCAGGTCAAGTGCCCCAGCTAAGGGAAAGAGAGAGTTCAGTCTCAGAAACCGTTGGGACAATTCTATTCTGTTTATAGGGTTGCCTTGTGTTAGAGGGCAGGGAGTGGGCTTTTAGTTTCATCTGACATGTGAGTCTGATTTTTATTTGAGTCGCTATTTGTATTTTTCTAGATCATGTATAATTTCCAGAAAATCCTCTTTGACTCTCTTATGGTTTCATGGTCTTTCACCTGAAATAACTGCTTTTTAAACATGGAAATAATAAGCTTTTATCATGTACCCAAATTTTTTTGTATGACTCAATTTTTTGATTCAGAGTCCCGAATGAATTGTGGATACCTCTCATAAATTCTGTAGCTTGGAGGTGGTAATCAGGGTGCCAGCAGAAAGGAGTGCTCATGAAGGTGCTGCGATGAATTCATTTTCAGGCTCTTAGAGGTGGAATGTAGGTAAATGCTTAGGTCTATGCAGAAACTGCCTGAAAATTTATTGTTGCTTAGATCTTTTACCCCAATTTAAAGACAGACTCTTTGAATGTTGATCTAGTTTTGTTTTGTTTTTCTACCCAGAACCTGGTTAAAGTAGATCATGGCACCAAGGGTTGGGCTGGAATTGGGATGCAAAACACATCTTATACCAACTGGGAACCAACTTGAACAGTGAGAACCTAGAAGGGCAATTACTGGAACATGGAAAACTGTCATTGTGTTCTTTCTCACACAATGTTCCCTACTTTTTTTATCTAGACTTCATTGCTATGGCCACCCTGAACTCACAGACCAATATTCTTGGTACAGGAGTTTATTTAGGAAGTTAACAGGTTGCAGTGCAGGTGAGAAATGCTCAGGATACTGAGAAATGCTCAGTCAAGGCACGTAACACAGTTCTTTCAGGGTGCTAATAAATCCCCAAAGAGTAAGCCATGCCACTGTTAGCCTCAGTCCATTGACATTCAGCCCAGATCCTTGTGTAGGAAACCCAGCTATTATTTAAGTGCCCAGAGACACCCCACACCTGTAATCTTCAACCAGCTCTCCATACAAAGTACCCAGAGGCACCTACTCTGCAGTCCAGCCTCCTGTCCCAAAGCACTCTGCTTTCCTTGCCCTGTGTGCTGAGAAGTCCCTCATGCCCTGGCTGTTGGTGCTGCTGCTGATTCTCGGCCATGCCTTCGATGTCCCCACTCCTTCTGGATTCTGAGGGTCGCTTCTCAGGAATTGGGGTTCAAAAGGCATGTTCCACTTCTCGTTCTTGCTGGTAGTGAAATCCCCTCCCCTGCTTCTCAGAGGCCACATTTTTGGCACAACAGGATGGCAATCACAATGAATCGTGTTGACCATTTGTCACAGGTGATTCTGATCAGTGTCTTTTCCCACCTTGTTACCCAGATCCAAGCAGGTCATTTGGTGAGAGTTTCAGACTTGGGCTTGAGAGCCACATTAAATAACTCACTGGCCTTGCAGTCATTTTGACTGGCGACCAGATTAAGATAAGTCTAAAGTTCACATGATATAAAGTTCACAAACCATTTCTTCAGACTTGTATGAAGGGCCTTTTGAAAACTGGTGGGAAAATGGAATTGATAATGAAATCTTTCCATAAACTTTTTGAAGCTCCTTCATATTCCTGAAATACAGTGATCCCTCTATCAGCTTGTCTGTCATTGCTCACAGCACGATGACTCTTTTTTTTTAAAAAAAAAAATCATTTTGTTGGGGGCTCATACAACTCTTATCACAATCCATATATCCATCCATTTTGTCAAGTACATTTGTTGCTATCATCATTTTCAAAACATTTTCTTTCTACTTGAGCTCTTGGTATTGCTTCTCAATATTTTTCTCTCTCTTCCCCACCCTCTCTCAGGAACTCTCGATAATTTATAAATTGTTATTGTTTCATGTCTTACATTGACCGATATCTCCCTTCACCCACTTTTCTGTTGTGTGCCCCTCAGGAGGGGTTATATGAAGATCACTGTGATTAGTTTCCCCTTCCTCCCCATCCCCCCCCACCTGACCCTTACCCTTCAGGTATGACTACTACCATTGCTGCTTCTGAAGTTTATCTGTCCTGGATTTCTTGTGTTTCCAGCTCTTCTCTGTACCCATGTTCATGCTCTGGTCTAGCTGGACTTGTAAGGTAGAACTGGGTCATGATATATGTAGGTGTAGGGGGGCGGGTATTAAAGAACTAGAGGAAAGTTATATGTTTCATTGGTGCTATACTGCACCCTAATTGCCTCATCTCTTCCTGTGACCCTTCTGTAAGAGGATATCCAGTTGTCTACAGGTGGGTTTTGACTCTCTCTGCACTCACCTTCATTCATTTTTTTTTTGTTGTTCTGGGTTTTTGATGCCTTATACCTGAATAACACCTCATAATCATACAGACTGGTATGCTTCTATGTGGGCTTCGTTGCTTCTCTGCTAGATGGATGCTAGTTTATCATCAAGCCTTTAAGACTCCATATGCTTTATTTTCTGATTGCTGGGCACCATCAGCTTTCTTCACCACATTTGCTATGCATCTATTTTGTCTATAGCAAGCATGTCGGAATGCCAGGTTATTAGAACAAAGTGTTCTTGCATTGAGGGAGGACTTGAGTAGAGGTTCAATGATCATGACAATTCCTAAGCCTGCAAAATGTATGCTCTGTATGGATCTGGTTAGTATTTTAGCATTTACATCCTGCATAGAACTCAGCTGAGAACCTGGTTCTTTGTTTACTCACATTTCCGTGTGTGTATATATATCACATACATGTGTATATGTACACAAGTACATATAATGTGTACATACATGTATGTCTGCATGTATGTATATATATAAGGAGGTTCCCCCCCCAAAATGAATTATGTTGAGTGGAACAGAGCTTTCATAGTATGCATTTTCCCCACTGTATAAACATCGAACAACTCACTGTGAGTTAGTGCACCAACTAGTGTTGCCTGGGAAAGTTCTCTTTGGTCACAGTGAAATTTTTCATAAAAGCAGTTTTGCTTGAGCCTCAGTTTTTTGGTGATGGCCAATGTAAGAGAACAGTGTGCAACTGTGAGATTTTTTTTCTGCTCAGGAAAAGTGCTGCAGAAATTTCTGATGTTGAACACAGCTTATAAGGACAGTGCCATGGGAAAAAAGTCAAGTGTGTGAGTGGTTTTCTCATTTCCAAAACAGTGAAATGTTGATTAATGACAAACCTCATTGAATGTCCCATCAACTTTCCAAAAGTATAAAAATGTCAACTTGTAGTGCAGACTGTTAATCAAGCTTTCTATTTAGAGGTTCTGAAAAGATTTGTCTTAACTGTGTGACCAAAAAGGCCTGATTTTTGGCAGAGGGGACCTGGTTTTGCCACCACAACAATGCACCTGCTCATGGAGCCATCTCAGGGGGCCAGTTTTTGACAGAAAGCAGCATGCCTCTCAGCATGCCCCACATAACTTACCTAGCTTCACTCATTGCTAGTTTTTGTGTTTTCATAAATGCAGAGGAACAAGAAAGGACAGCAATTTGACAAGGTAGAGGAGGTGAAGGAAAAAATGAGGGAGGTGCTGTCAGCTGTCCAAACAGATGATTTTGAAAATGAGTTTGAAAAATTCCAAGACTGGAATCACAAATTTGACAAATGTGTTAAGCTTAATAAAAACTACTTTGGAGGTGATGAGGTTGTTATGTAGAAAATTTTTAATGTATAGATTTAAAAAACCTGCCTTTTTGTAAGTGTGTGTATATATATATATATAATGTATTAATATATATAAACCCTGGTGTTATAGCAGTTTATGCATTGGGCTACTGACCGCAAGGTACGCTGTGTGAAACCACCTGATACCTGCAGGAAAAAGTCCATGTCAGTGAGTTTAAGTGTGTATGTGTATGTGTGTATCCATGACAAATATTTAATTCAAGGTTGACACTAGAAATCTTTTTGCTTTCTGCTCCTTTTATGGTGTCTAATCTGTTTTGATCGTCATCGTCTCAATAGCATTCAGTTCTGTTATGTTCATGCCCTTCTCCCCTGGCTAAGGAAGGTGTAAGTGATCGGTGTGCAAGGAAAAGGACTGTCAGCCACATGCCAGTTCCCTGCAAGTCTGCGCAGACTCATGATGGCCCCCTGTGCATCAGAGTAGAACTGGGCGCTATCGGATTTTCACTAGTTGATATATCCAGAGCAGATTGCTCAACATTTCTTTCAAAGCACCTCTGAGTAAACTTGAAACTGCCACCTTTTTATTAACAGCCAACCGAGTTAGCTGCCTGCCATCCAGGAATTCCCTGTACAGCCAATGATGAACACTGGTTTACATGGATCAGAAAGGGGAAGTTTTCTGTCCTCATCCCCATTTCTTAAAAGCTAAGGGATGATTGAGAAGAGGGGAATTGGTTAGACCTGCACAATAGATTTAGGTAGCATTTGATAATTTAGTATATGGCTCTATGTCAGTGGCCAGGTATGTTTTAAATGGCTTGACCTTTATTTTAGTCTCCACAATAACCCTGTGCAGTAGCTAGTATCCTCATTTTGAAGATAAAACAAAGGGACCAGATAGGTTACTGAGCCTAGACCACAATATGAAGGAAGCATATCTCACAAGATCTAAGAGTGAGTGGAAGGGTATGGGAAATATAGCGGCAAAGAGAAGTTGAGGCTAGGACATGAAGGGTCTTTAAATACCAAAACCAAAGGATTATATATTGGCCTCACCCCAGATCAGAGTATTAAAGGATGGGAGCATGATAAAGAGGTTAACCAGACCCTACAATCACAGCACTTGGGAGAGCAGATAAATCAGGAAAGAAAGCCAGGTGGTGAACACCCTAGTGTGGCTGGGCCGGGGTCAGAGTGGACATAGAAGGCAATCACTGTTTACAAGGCTCAATTATAACAGTAGAATTAAAGCGGTCCACTCCCTGTTTGAATGGACTGGATCTAAAAGGTCGACACCTTGGCTGAGTGATAAGGCATTGAGAAACCAGGATGTGGTGAAATGTGTGTGCCTTGCTTTGAAAGCTGCACAGGTCAGGCACACAGTGATAGTGAAAAGGACTCTACAGACTCTAACTTGGACACTTAATTGTCATCTAATCCTCAAGGCAGCCTTTAAAGTGGCTCCATTTGGGCCCTGTATTGATGGGTAAAATGGAGGCTTTGAATCATTTGCTCAACACTCACTAGAGCCAGTCAATTACTTTTTGGATAAAAATTTTGCTATAAAATAGTTGTCGATCTATAAAGAAATAGCACAGCACAGTGTGCCCTATAGGGGTTCCCCTCTTGTTAACATCAGGCATCACTGCCTCTGGTGGGAGTGGGAGGCCCCGCCTTGTTCCTGGAGAGCTGCTGCTGGATTTGAACTGCCAAGCCAGTGGGCCGCAGTCCCACACTCAACCACTATGCCACCGGGGCTCAGCCCAAGAAACAACATTTCATGTTGTTTTTTTTTTCACGCTCTTCATATTTATACTGTGTTTGCCTTGGCTTATAGGTGAGCTGGAATTCATTTTAAGGGACAGAATACTTTCCTGTCTCCCCACCTTCCTCTTCTCCCTTGTACTCCCAAAGAAGGTAAATGAATTCAGCAGGCTTTTCCACATGTGAGATCAGTTTAACTTGCCTGTGGGTAGGATGTAGGGGAAAAAAGTAGTTCTTCCTCTTTAGTGGCAATTTACGGAAAACAATATTATGTAGAGCTTATTCTGCAACTAGTTTAACAACTGGAAAAACCTATGATATAATAGAACCGTGTTTTGTCTCCTGAAAATTTAATCAATGATTCATCTTAAAAGGAAAAAAAATCATTAAAAAATTTCCTAATAGTAATATGCCATTCTAAAACCTCTTAATATATCATTATTTTTTGCCCCTTAAGGACCAGAACAGAAAATTCATTAGAAATCAAAATGGTGAAATGTCATTAGAAACGATTTCCAAAAGCAATAAATGTAATAACAAAGCAATAAACTTCTTCCTAAGGTTCAGAAATTATATGGAAACTTAGAGATCAAATTAAATTGTGTGTTCTTTAAAAATGTGTGTTAAGTAAATTGAAAAGAATTAACAAAAAAAGGCTTTGTGGAATTTAAAAAAAAATTGATTTTGGGTTTGGTTCAGGGATAGTCTGGGTCTGAAAGATTTTATTTCCTCATAGTACATGTGATTTCACAATTTAATTCATCAAGTAGATCAAATTCTGCTTCCTATATGTGCCAGACCTTACTAATTCTAGAAACACAAGGTAGAGTAAACCCAGTTCTTGAATGATCAAAGTGGATCAGATGATTTCATTGACCATCTACCAAATTCCTAAAATGCCCAGTTTTCACAATCTAGTCTGCAAAGTCTCTAAGAAAATTCATTAAATTTTATTCTCCAATGCTTAAAAGTGTCCACATATTAATGGTTTTTAAAGCACACTCACTACAAACTTAAACTTTTGTATTACCTTGTTAAACATTTTTCAAAATATGTACTTACTGTTTTAAATGCAAAATGCAGGTCTTAGTATACACATTTTACAGATGAGAAAAGGAGAATAATGGAAGGGATTTTATCTAAGGACTCTCATTAAGTGGTTGAACAGGCATCAAGGGTAGTCATAACTACTACAAGGTGATGGTGACCCCACATGTTCACCAAGCTTTATATATAAACCAAAGCAACATTATGTCTCTAACATCAATAAACATTGAACAATATATATGTAGATGCTATTGTATCATTATCAAGAAGCCTGTATCCTAATACCAGGAGCAGTTACACTGCCCTCCACGATCAAAGAATTAGGTTAGATCTGTGCTGAGTAGCTCAAATTCACTTACTACAAACCAGAGTTGTCTTGGGACAGAAGAACAGGTTATTGATTATGTTATGAATCTAG
Organism: Nesogale talazaci; assembly: GCA_004026705.1. Lineage (NCBI taxonomy): Eukaryota > Metazoa > Chordata > Mammalia > Afrosoricida > Tenrecidae > Nesogale > Nesogale talazaci. The sequence goes on along the minus strand of PVJH01024769.1, from coordinate 13,845 downwards.
AATTAAGCATGTTTCCTAAACAGGTTCTATTCAGTGAGTCTCAGATCCCAGATCTGCATAATGAGGTTGTGTCGTGGATACTGTTGAGCGTCTATCCAACATTACTACTTACTTCTTCCTTGTCGTCAAAGCAAGGAGGGCACTGTTTGTTCCTCCTGTGACTCAGTTCCAACTTCAGGGATGATTTCTGTTTATCTTACAGAATGAGCCCAATTTTGGCTATCTGTGATTAGGAGTTGCTGTATGCCTTGTTTCTGGTGAATGTGATAGATGGGAAGAAGTGAAAGACCTCTTGAACATGTTTCTTCGTAAAGAGTGTGTGTCTCGTTCCACACTGAAAAAGAGAACCCCTACTCTAGACTGGTGGTGAGAAGCAATGCCAATGTGTGTGTGAGACACACAACTTGCTTCCATCCTGAAATGAATCCAGCCCATTGAGGAGTTTGATGCTAAGAGGACAATGGGTAGAGTACTTATGCACAGTCCCTGAGTGGATCAACTTCTGTTGCTTTAATATAGGAATAATACATGTCCTTGTTGTTTGGGCAACCTGTATTACTCTTACTTACAGCTTGAAACATCTAAACATAGTAGATTCTGCTTTGTGGGTTGTTAGGAAATTCAAATGAGAATTTTTGAAAAGGACATACCAGAACCTGCTTGCAATGCTTCAGCAGCCTATTGAAACATTTCAATTGGTATTACTTCTATGCTGTTTCCTAAAATGATTGGAGATAGACTAGTTCCTTGTGGTACAGTGACTATTCTTTGCATCTTCTTTTGATGCTTCCTGCATTATTCAATATTTTGCCTATAGTATCTTTCAATATTGCAAGAAGTAGCAATCAAGAGATCAAAAGACAATTTACACTACATACACTTAGTCTACAAAACCTCTCTAGAGTATTGAAAATCAAGTATGTTACTTAGAGGACTAAGGTGCACCTGACTCAAGCTATGGTATTTTCAATTGCCTCATATGCATGTGAAAGTGGGCCAGTGAGCAAAGAAGACCAAAGAAGAATAGATGCATTTGCATTGTGTTGGAGAAAAATGTTGAAATTACCATGACCTGCTAAAAGGACAACCCAGTTTGTCTAAAGGAGGTAAGACCAGAGGGTTCCTTAGAGGCAAGGACGGTGAGAGTTTGTCTTACATACTTTGGCCATGTTGTCTAGAGAGGCCAGTCCCTGGAGAAGGACATCATGCTTGGTAAAGTGGCGGGGCAGTAAAAGAGGAGAAGGCCTTTCGGGAGATGGATTGACACAGTGGCTGCAACCAAGTGATCAACACAGACCTTCCTTGCTCCCAGAATAATCTATTTGGCTCATTCCTCAACCTTTATCTCCCTTCGGAGACAGAAAAAATGAAGACCTCCATCAAGTAGCCTAAGCCATGGAAGGAAATTCGCTTTCAAAGGTTTGTTCTCTGGATAAATTGGAATATTCGCCCAGGTAAAAGGGTAAGGCAACAAGAATTTTTTCATCAATGAAGCTATTAGTATCCTTAAAACTTATTCACGCAGGAGGGGGTCCAAGATGGTGGCGAAATAAGTAGCCCAAACGGGGAGTTCTGGTAAGTTTGGTGTCCGGGAGGCCGCGTGGAAGTGCTCTGGTGAATGGAAAGGTCCCTGCAAGGGGCGCTCCCTGACCAGGAGGAGACCCTGCCCCATATCTGCTTTCTTTTAAGCCCCAGAGGTCTGGGTACATATATCAGGGATTTTCCTCTGCCGGCCAACCTTTGTGTGCCTTCCCACCAGGTCCCGCCCAGGACCGACCCTGATCCACTGCCTAACCCGTGTCCTGCGAACAGGATGGCCTTCATGTGGAGCCCTCCATGGCTAGACTAGAACACCACACACCCACAGAGGCGATCCACTCCCTGCACCATCCTGAGGGAGGCTGCGTGACTGTGCCTGCGGGTTCAGCTCCCTCCCTCCAGACGCCCAGGGGCACCGCACGACTGCCAGCGGTGTCCCCTGCCTGTGGCCAGTGCACCAACGGACAATGCCTGGACCGCCTCCTGCCCTCAGGAAGCCACACGTGTCGGGTCAGTGGGGGCTCGATGCTGGCATTTTGGGGGCTTCATGCACAGGGAGCGGCCCAGCACGCCCCACGCGCCGATTCCCCTGATTTGAGCCCAGGAAAGTTCCAGGCAGGAGTTTTTCAACCCGTTTTCGCTAGTGGAACTGGGCCTCTGGGGTCTCTGGTGGTACCTGGATCCCCCTGCCGCCTGCAGTGGCGCGAGAAGCGGGCCAATCGAGTCTCCGGCGGCTCCACAGCCCGCCTGCCACTTTTCCTAGCTGGGAGGCCTGAACTTTTGAGTCTGGCTCTACCCTGTGGCCCTCCTCTGGCCTTTTCTAGGTGGGGCATCTGCCCTCTTGAGCCTGGCCCTGCCCTGTGGTGGTCCTCCTGCCTTTCCTAGCTGGGGGGCCTGGACGCCTGAATCTGGCTCTACTCTACTGTCTTCTCCTAGCCTTTCCTAGGTGGGAAGTATGTCACTTTGAGTCTGGCTCTGCCCTGCGGTCCTCCTCTGGCCTCTCCTAGGTGAGGAGTCTACCCCCTTGAGTCTGGCCCTGCCCTGTGGTTCTCCTCTAGCCTTTCCTAGATGGGGAGTCTGTCCCCTTGAGTCTGGCTCTACCCTGTAGTCCTCCCGCCTTTCCTAGCTGGGGGACCTGGATGCTTGAGTTTGGCTTTGCCCTACGGGCATCCTCTGGCTTTTCCTAGGTGGGTAGTCTGCCCCCTTGAGTCTGACTCTACCCTGTGGTCCTCCCCTCGCCGTTTCTAGCTTGGGACTGGACGCTTGAGCCTGGTTCTGCCCTGCGGTCCTCCTCCGACCTCGCCTAGGTGGGGAGCCTGACCGCTTGAGTCTGGCTTTGCCTTATGGTCCTCCTCCGGCCTTTCCAAGCTGGAGAGCCTGGGTTGCCTGTGTGCCTGGGAGTCTGTGGGCCTCAAAGTCTGCCCCCAGGAGCCTGTGTGCACAGAATCTGTGTGAGAATAAGAGGACAGCTGATTGGCTCAGGACTTAAGCTCAACTATTGCAAACTCAGCACCAGAGGTAGGATCCTGCTACACTACAGTGTGGAAGTCTGTGACTGGGAGTCTGTGTGCCCGGGACTCTGTGTACACGGGAAGCTACGTGGAAACAAGGGAACAGCTGAATTTTAAATTAACATAATACCTGCCTACACAGCAACCAGACCAATCTCCACAGTAAAACACAGGTACCCTGTGAAAACACCAACACCACTTACTCTGAAAGTCCACAAGGGCCTTTGCTAACCGAGGAATATGGCACAAACCTCTTCAAAAGCATCACGTAAACAACAGAACACCACATCAATGCTAATAAGTAAACAAGAAAGACAAACCACAGCAACAGATCTCATTCCACTCAGAAGAATCTGATGTGGATCTGTCACAAAAAGAAATTCTTAGAAGATTGATAGGAGAAATAAAAGAGATGAAGGAAGCTACAATACAAAGAGATGAAGGATGCAACAATAGAGGGGATGAAGGTCACAATAGAGGGAATGAGGATCGAGCATCAGAGGGAAATACAGGAGTTAAGAGGGAGGCTTGCAATCTCATGAAAAGATTGGATGAGGCTGAGACTCGTATCAGTGACCTTGAAGACAATCAGGTTGACCTCAATAAATGTGAAAGACAATCAAACAAGATAATAAAAGAGACAGAAGAAAACCTGAGATGAATGAGCGATGCTAGGAAAAGGAACAACATCTGAATCATTGTCCTATCAGAACAAGATACGGTGAAGAAATCAGCAGCTAATTTAACAAGGGAATTTCTGAAAGAAAACTTACCCAACCTAATGAATGAGAACCAATCTATCATACAGGAAGTAGAGAGGACACCGAATAGACTAGACCCCAGGAAGAATTCACCAACTTCAAGGAAAAAGCGAAAATCCCGAGAGCAGAAAGAGAAAAGAGGATGGTCACATATAAGGGCTCTCAGGTAAGAATATGGTCAGACCTATCAACAGAAACCATGAAGAGAAGAGAATGGATCAATATCTTCCAGAATTTGAAGGAAAACAATGCCTCCCTTAGAATTCTTTACCCTGCAAAGCTATCTATTAAGATAGATGGGGCTGAGCCCTGGTGGTTTAAGTGGTTGAGTGCGGAACTGCAGCCCATGGGCTTGGCAGTTCAAATCCAGCGGCGGCTCTCAGGAGCGGCACTGGGTAGCGCCCATGACTACCAGAGGCAGTGATGCCCACCAAAAAAAAAAAAAAAAAGATAGATGGGGAAATAAGGGTCTTTCAAGATAAGGAAAAACTTAAAGAATATGTTGTGAGACATCCAACCCTGAGAAAAATCCTTGCTGATTCACTATGGCCAGAAGACCAACACCCACCAAGCACAAACAGGAGAACGTCCTATACTTCAACCTCACCAAGGAGCCAACAGGCTAACCCCAATGACCAAGAACATGTGGCCACAGGTAGAAAACATAGCAATAAAGAAGCCCCCAATGAAAGCACAACAGAGCAATGAAAAGGGGAATAAGGAAACATACACACCAAAAAACACAAAAGGCCAGCAATGAACCCACCACAGGTTGGAATAATAACTCTAAATGTCAATGGCCTGAACTCCATCCTTAAAATTAAAAATTTGGCTGACTGGCTCAGAAAAAATAATTCATCAATCTTTTGCCTGCAGGAAACACATAGTAAGCTCACAGACAAGAAAAAACTAAGAATAAAAGACTGGAAAAGGATATATCAGGTAATGGTGAATCAAAAAAAGCAGGGGTTGCAATCCTAATCTCAGATAAAACAGACCTCAAAGTTTAAGCCATAAAAAGAGACAAGGACGGGCACTTTATAATGCTCAAGGGAACACTTCACCAGGAACCAGTGAGCATAATAAATATATATGTGCCAAATGATAGACCCACAAAATTTGTCAAACAGACTATTCAGAACCTGAAAGAAGATATTACAGACTCAACAATTATAGTAGGAGACTTTAACATGCCACTATCAGAGAAAGACAGATCTCTGGAAAAGAAGCTCAGCAAAGAGGCTATAGAACTAAATACCACAATAAGACAACTACATTTAATAGACATACTCAGGGCCTTCCATCCAAATGCAAAAAAAAATACACATTCTTCTCAAGTCCATATGGCACATTTTCAAAAATTGACCACATGCTGGGGCACAAGTCAAGCATAAGTAAATTCAAACACATAGAGATCATACAGCCCTCCTTCTCTGACCACCATGCTATAAAGCTGGGGATGAATAAAAGGACCAGTGGTAAACAAGGACAAACAGTTGGAGGATGAATAATGAACTTCTGTGGCATGAATGGGTAATGACCCAGATTAGAAGGGAGATCAAAACATTTATAGAAATTAATGAGAATGAGACTACTTCATGTCAAAACCTCTAGGACACTGCGAAGGCAGTTATCAGAGGTAATCTGATTGCAATAGGAGCATATATGAAAAAGGAAGAGAAGGTAGTCTGATTGCAATAGGAGCATATATGAAAAAGGAAGAGAGCAGTATGGCAGACATGCTCTCACAAAAACTGCAGCAACTAGAACAGCCAGCAGAATAATCCCTCCAACAGTAAAATAAAAGAAAAAATAAAAATTAGGCCAGAGTTGAACCACTGGGAAGACAGAAAAACAATGCAAAAGATTAAATCAGCAAAAAGTTGGTTCTTTGAAAGGATCAATAAAATTGACAGGAAACTGGCAAACCTGACCAAAGAAAGGAAAGAACAAACAACAATAGACAGGATGAGGAGTGAAATGGGGGAGATCACAACAGACCCTAATGAAATTAGAAGGATTATCACAAAGTACTATGAAAATCTGTACTCCAACAAGCTCAACACTCTAGAAGACATGGACAAATACCTGGAATAACAATCCCTCCCTAGACAGTCCCACATAGAGGTCAAGAAACTAAACAAACCCATAACAAGAGAACAGATTGATATGGTTCTCAAGAATATACCAACAAAAAAAGCTCCTGGGCCAGACGGCTTCACTGGGGAACTCTATAAGGCTTTCAGGGAGGAGCTGGCACCAATCCTCCACAAAGTTTTCCAGAGTATAGAAATGGATGGAAAACTCCCCAACTCATTTTACGAAGCCAGTATAACTTTGATACCCAAACAGGGAAGGGATCCCCCAGGAGTAGAGAACTGTAGACCAATATCTCTAATGAACATAGATGCAAAAATCTTCAACAAGATATTGGTCAATAGAATACAAAATATATAAAAAGCATAATCCACCAGGATCAGGTAGGACTCATCCCAGAGATGCAGGGATGGTTTAATTTCCATAAATCCATCAGTATTATACAACATATTGATAAGATGAAATATAAGAACCATATGATAATATCTATAGATGCAGAGAAAGCATTCGACAACATTCAGCACCCTTTCCTAATCAAGACACTAAGACAGGAATAGAAGGACAGTTCCTCATGTTAATACAAGCTATCTATGAGAAGCCAACAGCTAACTCCATTTAGTCAATGGAGTAAAGACTAAATCAATCCCACTGAAGAAGGGGACTAAAAAAGGATGCCCCTTATTCCCACTACTACTCAATATATTACTGGATTTCTTAGCAAATAACATAAGACAATGGAAAGACATCCAAGGTATCCAAATGGGAGAGGAGGAGGTCAAATTATCATTATTTGCTGATGACATGATCCTGTACATCGCAAATCCCAAGAGCTCCACAACCGGAGTACTAACAGCGATAGAGGAATATGGAAGAGTGGCAGGATACAAGATCAATAAACAGAATTCGATTGGTCTGCTCTACACATCTGACAAGACCACAGAAGAGGAGATCAAGAAAGCAGTTCCATTCACAAAAGCCAAGAATAAGTTGAAGTACCTAGGGATGTAGCTAACCAAAAAAACAAAAGACCTATACAAGGAAAACTACAAAACCCTACTACAGGAAACGAAAAGTGACCCCCACAAATGGAGGAACATCCCATGCTCATGGATTGGGAGACTCATTATAATAAAGATGTCTATCCTACCCAGGAAACTTTATAAGTTCAACACTATCCAAATACCAACAACCTTCTTCAGAGAACTGGAAAAACTGACCACCAACTTCATATAGAGAGAGAAAAAGCCCAAAATTAGCTCAAGGATAAGAACATAGTCGGAAGGCTGGCTTTCCTGACTTTCACATTTACTACAAAGCCACAGTGGTCAAAACAGCATGGTACTGGCATAATGACAGATACACAGATCAATGGAAAAGAATAGAAAATCCAGAAATAAAGTCATTAGCATATAGACAACTGATTTTTGACAAGGGCCCCAAAAACATCAAGTGGGAGGGTGATGCCCTAATTAACAAATGGTGCTGGAGACAACGGAAATCTACATGTAGAAAAATGAAACAGGATCTCTACCTCACCCCAAGCACAAGAACGAACTTAAGGTGGATCACAGACCTGGACGTAATACCACAAACCATCAGGACCATTAGTGAGAGAATTAGGGAAAATCTAAGAACCTTGACCCAGAGAATACAAAGGCTAACTGCAATAGGACAGGGTACACATGCAGGAGAACCTGAAATTGACAAATGGGATTTACTTAGAATAAAACACATGTGTGCATCAAAGGACTTTACCAAGAGGGTAGCCAGGCAACCCACAGACTGGGAGAGGATTTTTAGCAATGATACAACAGACAAAGGGCTTATTACAAAAATCTACAATTCCCTCATCTCATGCAAGAAGATGAAAACAGTTAACCCTTTGAAGAAATGGGAAAAAGAACTGAAAAGAAGTTTCACTAGGGAGGCGGTCCATATGGCCCATAAACATATGAGAAAATGCTCCCACTCACTACCCATCAGAGAAATGCAAATCAAAACAACCATGAGATATGATCTAACACCCTTGAGGCTAGCTCAGATCAGAAAAATCAGAGTGCAACAAATGTTGGAGGGGATGTGGTGACATAGGAACACTTCTACATTGTTGGTGGTCGTGTAGATATGTACAGTCACTATGGAAAGCAGTCTGGCAATATTTAATGAAAATGGAAGTTGAGCTACCCTATGATCCAGCTACCCCACTATTGGGTATATATCCAGAAGAGGCAAGAAAAAAACCACAGCTAGTGGTATGCACGCCAATGTTTATTGTAGCACAATTCATAATCGCAAAGACTTGGAAGCAATCTAAATTCCCATCAGTAGATGAATGGATCAGCAAACTCTGACACATACACACATATGAGTACTATGCTTTACTCAAAAGCTCGATGAGCACACGAAACACATCTCTGCGTGGGAAGAACTGGAGGAAATTATGCTAAGCGAACTCAGTCAATCACAAAAGGATAAGTTCTGCATAAGCCCCCTGAGGTAAGTAGAAACAGTATGGTGTGTATAAAAGAGAAGACTCCTATACCATAACAGTTGGTACAAGATGTAGGGTAAGGGAAGGAGGGAGGACCAAACCCAGGGAGGTACATGTTGGGTGCAACACAGTAATGGGAGAAGGTAGAGGGGATGGGGAGATAAAAGGGAGTTCAAAAATGAAAAGATAACAGAGGGAATGGGGCACTAATCTACCCAGGGGGGGAGTACTTGTCTTGTCTCCACAGAAACCAGAGCGGGTGAGCAGTTCCTACCACGAAGCACCCAACCATGAGGACAGCATGGACGCATGGAAGGATGCAAGAAAAGAGGGAGCTACAGAGCTGGACACAACCAGAGTCAGATGGACTCCATCCCTAGAAGTGGGCATGGCAGAGAACAGGTTGGGGGAGGGGCCAGCATCCCACACCCAAAGGGATAAAGACAAGAAGGGAGGAAGAGAGCTGGTCCAAGCTCCATGCCAACACATGACGCTCAGAGGAATACATCCCTCTGGAGACTCAATGTGCCACAGAAATGACTGGGCAAACAACGATTCCTGGGGGCACGAGAGAGGGGAGGAGAAGGGGATATGGAGAAACACATGGATGGGGGTGGAGGAGCAACAAATGGTCTGAAATCAATGGAAAGGAGGGTGTGGGAGGCCTGGTCGGGATTAAGCAAGGACAATGAATCTATGAGGAAACACTGAAATTCCAATGAAGGTGGAACAAGATGGTAGGACAGGAGAGAGATGGAAGGAAATAGAGGAAATAGCTAGAAGGCAAAGGGCACTTGCAGAGATCTAACATAGGTATGTCCATATATAAATACAACTATCTGTTATAAGGCGGAAATAAGTTTAAGAACATGTCTATTGGCCAAATATTAGGGAAGCAAGTGGACCCTGGGCCCTCACCCTGGAGTTCCCTCAAGGCAAGAACACTTTTTTCTATGAATCTGGTATTCCTCGAGGCTCACTGGCCCAACATGATCACTGAAGTAAAATGGGTGCATAAACAAAAGTGGTGAAGAAAGCTGATGGTGCCCAGCCATCAAAGACATATCATCTGGGGTCTTAAAAGCCTGAAGATAAACAATACAGCGTCTACTTGAGAAGAGACCACACCCACACAGAAGAAGCACAACAGTCAGCATGGCCACACGGTGGTGAAAGGTCTAGGCAATAGACATCAAATGGGGGGGGGGTGCTATGGGGGGAAATACATATCAGTGTGTGCACACATCCCAAGGTGCCCACTAAGGACATGTGGGAGCATGAGTAAGAGTGGTGAAGAAAGCTGATGGTGCCCAGCTGTCAAAAGATATAGCATCTGAGGTCTTAAAAGCTTGAACATAAATAAGCAGCCATCTAGTTCAGGAGCAACAAAACCCACCATTAAAGAAGCTCACTTGCCTGTGCAATCATGAGGTGCTGAAACAATCAGGCATCAGGCATCAAAGAATAAAAATCAATCAATGGACCAATTAACTCCCAATATCAGTGAAGACAAATGGATACAGAGGCAAACAGAGTAGAAGAAATGATGGTGCCCAGCTACCAAATGATTGAATGTCTAGAGTCTCAAAGACTTGAAGATAACCGAGTCGTCGCCATTCAGCACGGAGACAGCAAAGTCCACATGGAAGAAGTACACCAGCATGCGTGATCAAGAGGGGCCAAGGGAGCAGGTATTGAGCATCAAAGAACAGGAATCACTTCGTTATGAGTGAGGGGAAGAGCAGGGTGGGGACCTAAGGCCCACTGGTGGGTAATTGGTCACCCCTTTACAGGGAAGTCATGGGGGGGAGACAGACTAGTCAAGGTGCAGCCGGGCAGTGATGATGCATACAAGTTTCCTCTAGTTCCTGAGGTCTTCCTCCCCCCCAACTATCATGGTCCCAATTCTATCTGCAAATCCGCATGGACTGGAGAAGATACACTAGTGGAGAGGGGAGCTGGAGATATAGGGAAACTAGGGTGGGTGAGCCCTTTCAGGCCGGTGGTTAGATTGGAACTACTGCAAGGGTGGAGAGAAGGTGGGGTAGAGAGACAGAATCAACTGCAAGGATCTACATATGACCTCCTGTCTGGAGGACGGCATCAGGGGAGTGGGCTGAGGACGGTGTTGGGCAGGGTAAGATACGACAGAACAATAATAACATAAAGTATTGAGGGTTGATGGTGGAGGGAGAGCAGAGGAAGAAGGGAGGGGTTGGAAAAGCAGATACCAAGGGCTCAAGGGAAAAGGTGGATGTTTGGAGAATGATGATGGCAGCGGATGTGCGAATGTGCTTGGCACAGTATATTTATTTATGTATTGGAAAAACGATGTACTAGCCCCAACAAAATAATTTTTAATTAAAAAAGGCCTGTCTTCCAACAGGCAGCTCTCTAAATGAGGCATTGACTAAGTCCACATAGAAGGATCAAATCATGGATTATAAATAATAAAGTCAAAATCGAAATGCCAGAATGATATCAGAGCTTAAATTGTGAGCACCTGGTTTGCATAAGGGTATGAATGACTGTGGAACACTAACATCCGCTTGCAGGGTCTCTGCACAGATTATGTCTCTGGTAAATCCCTTCTATCCATAATCAAGGGATGTGAGTCACCTTACTATCAGAGAGCACTGCGAAGTTTATTATGGTGGATGTAGTTTTAAATGAAATACTTTTCCTTTGATCTTCCTTTTAGCTCATTTAAAAGCTGTTTCCTATAATAAAAGAAAAAAGTGAAGAGGAAATACACATGGATTGAGCCTCCAGTAAGTCCTCTCATGCCATGCACCAGGGATGTGAATATCTTGCAGAGTGCAATAGAAAGTGGATTGTTGCAGAATAAGTTACTGTATATACTCCTGTATAAGCCAATGTTTTTCAACACATTTTTAAGGCATTTTTTTGTGGTAAGATTTTTGTGGCTGATTTTGGGGTAGGCTTATCCTCGAATATACTTGGTACAATAAAATAAAAAACTTATCAGTTGATAGATAAATTTTGGCCCATTAAAATTTTCTAGTTCTTGATATTTCCTGTTTCTTTTGAAATGTTTTTTATTTATGTATTTATTATTGTTTGTTCTTTCCGTTTTATCTGTTTTAGTTTTTGTTTGCTGCTTCTTTATATGCTGTTCAGTCTATGAAATCCAAAATGGGCTGATCTACACATATAATGGCTGGGTTAATGGCTTATTAGTAGTGTGTGTGTGTGTGTGTGTGTGTGTGTGTGTAGGGAGGGAGGTGGTAGTGATGGGAAAGAGTTTAGAGGGAAATATGGAGCTGGTAGGAGTGGGTGCAGGAAGGAAGAAAATATCCAGGATAGTGGTGATGATTATGCAACTCTTTAAAAAAACCTTATTCACAATAAACTACTGTAACCATCCTATAACCCACATTGTTCCTTTGTGATCCCCAATAACAGTTGCCATGATCTTCTAAGCTGACCCTCCTGCCTTGAATTCAACCAGGCCTTGGGAAACCATCGCTTTGGGTGAGTCTTCTTTTGAAAGCACTCCGAGGCAAATCATACAAGTACATTACTAAGGGAGCTTGTTTGCAGCCATTTGCGGCATCCACAGAGTCACGTATGACCTGCAACCCTAGTAACAATACTGTTCACTTGCCCTGGGGTTGGCTTGCTCTAGAGAAGCAACATTTGACTTCAGAAGAAAGAGAAAAAGAAATCAAAACCTCAAAAATATGTAAGAATAACTAAAGAGACTTTTCAGTAGTAAAATTGTGTTCTTTCGGGAAGCCATTTTGAAGTTGTGAGAACCAAACACACATAGGTATGGGTACCATGAGATTTTTTAAAAAAAACCCAAACCCAAATATGGTGATGCTCTGTCTTAAGTGTATGCCCTTTCAGACAACTAACACACTGCAATCCTTGGCAAATCGATGGCCTAGAAACCTTTCAGTTTAACATTTTGCCGTCTTCTAACTTCTTACCTCCTTGAGCAGCAAACAGCTTCTCAGTTCTTCCTTTTGAGAGCTGGTGGTCAAGTTAGAAGAGTTAGGTCATCATTTCCATGACAAAGTGATGGACTTTCTCCAGTGCTCGCTTTCCCACAATGACAAATCCCTGATTCAATAATGAAGTTACGTCTCCTGGCACCCAATGACCCACCTATAATGGAATACAAATGTGCAACTTATTAAAACAAATTCCTTTGTGGTTGTCACATGTTCTACTTAGTCATCTTCTTGGGACCTGTACTTGCTCTCACACCACACGCCTGCCCCTGGGTGGTGTAGCTGGCTAGTGCATCTCTCCTTAGAGTCTGTTGCTTTATCACCAGGCATGGATTGTCTGCAGTCTTTTGATTTCAGACACAAATCAGTTGATCTGTCCTTATTACCCTTTGCTGCCATGGTTCTAGAGATGATATCTAATGGTGTAAGCCCAAACCCATGATGTAAGCTTTGGTAGGAGAGAAAGTAGAGAATAATGAACCTCCATGATGAATCTTGACTATCCTGCCCCCTCTGTGATGAGTGCAGCTCTGCTTTTAAAAAAATTAGTTTTGAATCAAGATGCACACCCCAACCAGAGATGCCTGCTTTCTATTAAGCAGATCCAAAATGCAGTCCTTTGGTTCTGGTCCAAGCCTTCTGCCAGTGAGTTGGTGCAGACTCATGACTACCCTAGAGAGCAGAAGGGCACAGCTCTGCCAGGGTCCAGTACTAGAAATCTCTTCAGAAGCAGACTGCCTTACCTTGATCTCCTGCAGCAAAGCTGCTGGTGGGTTTGGAAAGCATACTCTGTGGCTACCAACCAGTGTTTACCCCCCTGCACCACCACAGCCCATCCCCGCTTTTGAAGCCCTTGCAGAATCTAGTCCAGGAACCTGATGGTATTGGAGTTTCTCCTTTCAGATAAAGAACCTGAGGCCAATTGAGATCACACTGAAGCCACTAAGTTAACTGTACCCCCTTCCACATTATTAGCTGAGGAGGAAGAGTCGCAAGGGGAGGATTACCTCACTGACCTCCCTGATTAGAGGTGATCTGGTCTAATGCATGGATGATTTTGGTTTATGAAAGAAAGGGTTATTGCCTATCCATTGCATTTATTTCCATTCTAAGTTATGTTGCAGGTGTGGCACAGAGGATGATCAAATGATCTTGTGAAGTTGTATTCATAAGTAAATTTATAGTGCTTTAAAAATGATTAACATGTCTCCTCCCTGGGGTGCAGACAATAGTGAAGTGGGTGAAGGGACACATTGGACAGTGGACAATATGCCAAAATAATGATAATTTGTAAACTATTAAGGATTCATGGGGGAGAGGGTGGGAGGAGGGAGGGGAGATATGGGGAGCTGACACTGGGGGCCTAAGTAGAAGGAGGATGTTTCGAGAATGATGATGGCAACAAATGTGCAAATGTGGTCTGCATACAATTGATGTATGTATTGATTGTGATAAGAGTTGGATGA
>PVJH01024768.1:0-32592 GCA_004026705.1 Nesogale talazaci | reverse complement strand
AGAAAACTATTTGGAATCCTTGAGTAGAGTCACTAGTTAGCACCTGCCAGGACGCTGGCGATTCTGACCTACTCCAAGAAGCTTCGAAAGATGGATCTACTGATCTGCTTCTTAAAGTCACAACTTGAAAACCCATGGGAGTAATTACACTCTGAACATGAGGTCATCATGACTGGAGTTGATTTCTAGGTAACCAATGAAAGTATATGCATGTATGTGGCATATATACTCATGTATAAGCTGAAATATCTCATAAATTTAGGCAGTGGAGACACCTAATTTTACTAGAGAAACTACATTAAAATTCTGCTAAAAAATCAGCTTCTGGACGAGTATATACTGTATATAAAATGGATGTGTAGAGAGAAAGAAATCACAAGGGCAAATTATAGGAAATATATATATATAATATATATAATCAAAATAATGTTGAATAGTTATGTCGAATTTATATATGTGTGTGTATGTATATATATGTGTGTGTATATATATATATATCCTTTGCAGAAGAGCTTTGGGTCAGCCATGGGTTTGATGGGATGCAAGAGTTGAAAACTCAAAATAGACTCAGAACCAAGTCTTGGGTTCTATGACATAATCCTGGCAAGTTAAGGTAGACTTGTCAAAAAAAGGTTTTGAACTTAAAGAGTACCAAGGAAAGTAACTAACAACTACATGTTGCCCAGCAACTAGCAAATCACCAGAATATCCTTATGATGTTGCTTTGAAGAATTTGATGTTCATACTAGTGTTACTGAGTGGATCCCTATATGTTCTTTTTTTAATACTTTTATTGGGGGCTCTTACATCTCTTCTCACAATCCATACATTCCTCCAGTGTGGCAAGCACATTTGCACATGTGCTGCCATCATCATTTTCAAAGCTGCCATCATCATTCTCTTCCCATATGAGCTCCTGATATCAGCTCCCCACTTCTTCCCCCTCTCTCCCCAGCCTACCCTTTAATGAACCATTGAACCTCTTCCCCCTCTCTCCCCAGCCTACCCTTTAATGAACCATTGAACCATTGATTAACTAGAGATGATTTTTTCCATATCTTACATTGTCCTTCGTTGTCACTCACCCACTTTTCCGTTATTCATCCCCCTGGGAGGGACAGATGCATTCTTGTGATTGAGTCCCTTTCCCCCCCCCCACCCTCCCCTAATCCTCCTGGTATCACTACTCTCCTTTCTTTACATTAAGCTTTGATCTTACTCATATGATCTATATTGTTTTGTGGAAATGGAAAATTAAAATTTGCTGTTTTAACTATTAAGGTCCCATATTTTGATAGAAAACATAATAGAGTTGAATCATTGTTTATACCTGAATTTCAGTTTTCTGCTCTTGAAGAAAGTTGAGTCCTTCATATCTGTGGGAAAACCCACACCATTCCTTTAGTAGGTTTTCCTATGAGGAAATGTGGACCTTGTCTAGCACAGACCACTTTCTGTGAAACACCAACAGTTTTTCATAAGCAGTCACATCTCACTTGCTTGCTCTCGAGGATAATCACTGTGTCTCAGCTTGCTATCATTGTGGCATGATAGCAATTTCATCAGATGTGGATTCTGCATGTCTGGTTCAAATTCAAGTTCTCTGGTCTATGAGTCACATGACTTTTGCCAAGTCATTTAAAGTTGCTGATTTTGAAATTTGTCACCTATAAAATAAGCATACAACAATGCACACCTTACACAGATATGATAAGACTAAAATAAAAAATAGATTTGTAACTTTTTAAACTCTGGAGTTTAATTCAAAGCTTTTATACAATTTAGTAGCAACAAGTAATTGGAAAACAAAGCAAGAAAATACACTTGGATTCTTTGATACTTCAAAAACTATGAATGGAATCCAATTGTGTAGTACACCATGTCCTTTATTAAAATCACTTTCCTCTGTTCTCCACTGTTCTTATATCTCTAGCTACTCCCAAGTGTCTCTCTCACAGATACTTTCATATTGCTTCCTACATCTTGTCCACCACTGCTGTGCCTACATGAAATTCTCCCAGCAATCCCACTCCTCAACAAACCTTTATTATATAGACATGAAGTTCCTGGATCACACAAATTGTTTGCACTGGGCTCTAAACTAAAAGTTTGGTAGTTGCATACTTAAATTAAATTCCAGTCCCGAGTGCCACAGAAGAAAGACTGATGGTCTACTTTCATAAAATAGTAGCAAAGAAAACCCTGTGGAACTCAGTTCCATTGGATCAGTTCTATTACATATTGGACTTAACAGTAATGGATGTTTTTCTTTGTCCTCTTCTTTTGGGGACTATATGGATGGACTGTTCATCTCATCCAGGGTAAAAGGAATCTCTCTTTAGGTGCATGTGATGTGTATATAGTTTGTATGTGGTATATACATGTGTGAATGTGTCTGTATATTATTTGTGTGTTTTAGGTGAGCATCAGTTTGGCTGGCAATTATAGAATTGTCTTTTCTAGCAGATGGGAAAAATTGTTTTAAACACTCCTATGTTAGTTTTTTTTTCATAAAATATATATAAATAATTTTTCAAGTGCCATATTGCTTGGCAGGGGAACCAAGTCTGTGCTACGTCTATGAAGGGGATGGGATATGTGAGCCCTTTGAGAAGGAAACCAGCATCTCAGACTGTGGACTCTATACTCCTCAAGGATACTTGGATCAGTGGGCTACCCAAGCATACGCCTCTCATGGAGACAAAAAGGAATGTCCTGTTTCCCTGGTAACTGGAAAGCCTCATTCCATGGTAAGTTAAGCCAGGTCAGGACTGAACAATATTCTAAAGTGCTTCCCCTAGGTGCCTAATGAGAGTTTACCATTTTCTCCTGATTTTGCCAATGTTACCATCAGCAGTTGTCCTGGCTGAACACAGTACAAAATAATGTTAAGTGAAAAGCTTCTAGACCAACAGTTAAACCCTCCCACACCTCCACCCCTAACCGCTTACACTTCCTTAGTTTTCATCTGTGAATGTTTGGACTATGCAATGGCTAACTCTAAAGCATGCCTGAGCATCCCAAAATTCAACTTCTGAGTACATGAATCAGAAATTACACTTGGGCTTTGTATTGAAGAGAATTTATTTTGCCAGAAGGAAGAGAAACAGTGAAGAATCGGAAAGCCTCGGTTCTACCACTAGATGCACTAACAAGTAACAAGAACTGCGTGCTATTTGACAACTCACTTAACCAGTTTAGGCCCCAGTTTTCTCATATATTTTCATAAAGATATTATTATCATTTCATAAAGATATTATTATCAATTGAAGAAATTGTAGAGCTAGCACTACAAACACATGTTTAGGAGCCAAATCTACCTCTGTAGATGAGATTCTTGGAGCACTCTGTGATGCTATATGAATGACTTTCCCCCACTTGTTCATTTTTTTCCTCCAAATTTTTATTTGCTGATGGCACAGCACAGTCATATACCACTTCACTAGACTATCTCGATATAATTGAATGACATAAATTGTCTTCTTTGAGTAGTCAAGCCATTCTCACCCTCCCTTTCTGAGCCATTCCTCTCATGCTATAAACTAACTGCATAGTGCCTGTCTAATCTTCAAGTTGTCTATCATTCCACATTGCTAATTCTACTTTTTGTATCTCTAAGGGTCATTATATTCTATTTGGTCTTCACTTTCATCTTTTTTAAAAATCATTTTATTGGGGTGGGGGCTCATATAACGCTTATCACAATCCATGCATACATCTACTGTGCCAAGCACCTTCACATGCCTGCTGCTGTCATCATTCTTCAAATAT
Organism: Nesogale talazaci; assembly: GCA_004026705.1. NCBI lineage: Eukaryota > Metazoa > Chordata > Mammalia > Afrosoricida > Tenrecidae > Nesogale > Nesogale talazaci. The sequence continues at coordinate 28,821 of PVJH01024768.1, read as the reverse complement.
CTGCTTTTCCACTTGAGCCCTTGATCTCAGCTTTCCATCCTTTCCCTTTCCTTCCTGCCCCCTCCCCTACCAACCCTCAATACTTAATAAATTATTATTATTTTGTCATAATTCTTAAAAGAGCAAAATCCTCAAGTTAGAACCTTTCTACGAGTGATCTAAACTACTGTTTAGTTTCAGATGACTTCAGAACATGTGTAAAATTTAAGTTTTAAGAATTTTTCTCAAGCAAGAGGTTCATGGATTCATTGATTTTCCTTAGCTCTTGAAAATCTAAAGTTCTTAAGAATTTGACATTCTTTCTGTACTGCTCTTCTTCTGCTCAAGAGTCTTCTTCCACCTCCTCTGGTCTCGTGGCAAAGTAGGCAGTTGTTCCTGAAGGCAATGGGACATGCATTCTATCTCCTGTTGCCGACTCTCCTTTCTTTGTTACTCCAGGTGAAATCAGATCAAGTGTGTGCCTTGGATGGCTACTTGCAAGCACTTAAGACCTCATGCACTACACAACAAACTAGGAGGTAAAACAAATAGGAGACACATTATTAGGTCAATTAACTGAGTTGAGATGTTCTAAAAAACCAAAATATTAAACCTTGGAAAGCTTCAAGCTTTCCCAAATCAAGGGAATAAGTCAAGAGGTGTTTGGTTGTGAATAAGCAACCTGAGCAGCTACTCTGTCTCTCTTTTTTTTTCATTCATTTTTGTCTATATACAGGAACTCTAAAAAGTTTATAGAAAATGGAATTCTCACACAAACTTTTGAAGCAGGTTTGTAGACATATCATCCAATGTTTACCTGGACAACTTTATGCAGGCACGCAATTTTTATTTGGCAAGTTTGTAGAGGAAGGCCCTCATGGAATGGATTGACCCAGTGGCTGCAATAAAAAGCTCAAGCATAGAAACATTTGTGAGGATGCTGCAGGACTGGACAGTGTTTCATTGTTATACATATTGTTGGAACTGATTCAACAGCCTGTAATAACAGCTATTTATTGGCAAAAATTATATTGATCAGCTGTGAAACCTTACCCAAAATCAATGCAATTTTCCTATTACCATCAACCCTCCTTTTCACCTCTTTCCTTGCTCCTGGTAACCACTAATAAACTTTGGCCTTTATATATCTGCACTTTATAGGTGAGGTTACATGTTAACCTTCGGTGATTGACTTATTTTGATCAGCAAAATGACTTCAAGCTCCAGCCACACTTCAGCATGTTTCAAGACTTTGTTTCTCCCACTAATATTCAATTCTATGTATGAGCCATATAATTTTTATCCATTTATCAGTATCCCCGTGAGTTCTGTGAATTATATTTAGATATTGCAAAGCTGTAGCATTTTTGACTCCTTGGAGTGATTCCAGATACTTCAATTATCAAACAATCTTTTCATTTAACAATAATATGCAGTGTAGATTTTGTTTGTTGCTCATTTTTCCCAGAAATGAGATCCAGCCCTCTAAGTGTTTTAGGCAATGATACAATGATACAAAATGATATTGTCCCATCTCAGATAAGGTCCTCCAGGCGATCGTGGAAGCAGTCCCTAGTGGTGCTTTGGTGGAAGGAACTCATCTAAGATTCAGGTGGCTTCTTTTGCTTCCATTTTGCTTGCCGCAGTCCTCTTCTGGCATATAGAAACGGGACTGACATTCTGGACATCAAGGCAGCATTTCAAGCAGGAAGAGACAGAAAGCCAATGAGAAAGAGAGCTACCCTAGCTGAGTCTTCCCTCTTTAACCGAGAAAACAGTAGTGGTTCTTGACATCCTCTGCTATAGAATGCCACCAACATCTTATTAATCAGATCCAAGCTATTTCATCATCCATTGCTGTCAGGGAGCCCTTACAGATTTTTCCTTTTTCCTTTTTTATTTGGTACACTGCCATTTTATTAATAAAAAAGAAGGGAGGAATGGATGTGGATAGGCAGCTAACCGTGTCTGCCACACTCTTTCAGCCTCATTCTGGAATCTTACACCAGGAGTCCTGGTGTCCAATATCAGGAAGCCAAAGAAGTTGGGAGCTTCTAAGTTAGTGGCAGCTCTCTGAAGTGGCTTTCAGTCTAGTCTGTCTGTCTTCCCTAAGTGAAGTGGAAGAAATTTCCTGGAGTTTAACTGCCCTGGCTCCTTTACCCAGCCGAAGACCAGTGGCTCCCTGTTTCTGTTAACCACTCCTGGGACCAGCTGACCCTGTTGGGTAAGGGCCTAACTGTCATCCTAGACAGACTTTCTGCCTATTACTTGGAGTGATTGAATATGATGTGCCAGAATAGTCTTTGATGAAGTCCTGGCTGACAGTGGACTGAGGGTGGTTGGTCATGTATGTTATTCTACCCTGGCAAGTTAGTCTTTTGATGTTCATGGAGCCTTTAGAAATCCTTCTACATGGAGAAAGGTTTCTGCCAATAAGGTGATCATCAGCCACTCAAACAGGGAGTGAAACTTGGGTTTTATGCAGTAGAGATTTTGCCACCACTTGCCTCTCACCCTCCACACTGAATTTCCGGTCGCTATTGTGTTTCAGATGTGCACATGGTACCATCCAGATTTACCTGAGCATCGTCCCTTGACTGGCTGGTTTCCCTGTGCCACCAGTGGAAATAGACCTCAGGAAGGAGGGCACGAGCAGCCAGAAGGTAGTCTGGAGAGAGAAGATGAGGTTTGGCTAAAAGTAAGTGAAGTATGCGATCTTTATGAGAAAGATGGTGTGTGTGTGTGTGTGTGTGTGTGTGTGTGTGTGTATGTTCGAGTTGGATAGCTAGGAAATTTCTTTCTGGTTTCTCATTGTTTTTAGACTTTGAATTTGTTTTACTTCACTTGAACTTTTTAGACTTCTTTATTTGTAATCATTTTATCAGAATCCAATATAGATGCAGAAAAGTACACCAATCAGAAATGCTCCACTCAGCATATTTTTGCCAGCACCCTTTCTAGCAACCACAAGATCAATGAAGAGAGGATTCTCGCTTCTAAAAGGTGCTCCAGCTCTTTCCCAGCCATTACCCCATAAGGGTACCTACTATTTTTAATTCTGTCACCATATATATGTAGATGTATATATGTGTGTGTGTATATATGTGTGTGTGTGTGTGTGTATATATATATATATATATATATATATATATATATAGAGAGAGAGAGAGAGAGAGAGAGAGAGAGAGATCTCACAATTGTGTCTGGTGCTTTTCTGCTGAACATTAGCTATATGCTTTGGTTTCCCAGGGGCACGCTTGTTTTTCTGGATATGTAGCACTCCAGTGTACAAATATAAACACGAAAATCAAACTCACTGCCAGGGAGATGGACCAAGTCACAGGAACCCTCGAGGTTAGGGAAGAAGTGCCCCTCGGAGTTACCAAGACTCATTAGTTTATTGAAGGAGAAAGACCCTGTCTTTCTGGTGGAGCAGCTGGTGGTTTTGAACGATTCACCTTGCAGTTAACAACCAAATACCTAAACACTTTTCTATTCTAATATTTATGAACATGGTGTATTTTCAATTTTTACTAATACAAATTGTTCTGCTTTGACATTCCTTTACATATACACACAGGCTCCCCTGGAATCAGATGTGGCAATCGACAGCCTAGAAAACCTCTTTGGGGGCAGTTTCACTCTCTCACTTGGGTTTTCTGAGTTAAAATTCTACCTGACAGCACCCACTAACATAGAATATGTCTATTAGAGTCTAGGTATGCTGATGGTCTGTTTTCGTAGATGATCTCAAATACTTTTCCAAAGTGCTTGTTCTAATTTACATTCATCAGAGGTTCATGGATGCTCAAACTGCTACAGATTCACCCAACACTTGATAACATTAAGATTTAATTTAAGACATTCTGGCACATTGTCATCTCCCTGTGGTTTGCATTTGCACGAAGGTTAGTATACTTGAGAGTTTTTTATATATTTATTTCCCATTTGAAATTTCTCTTGTTTTTGAAGTACATTTCAAGACTTTTGACCATTTTATTATTTTTACAAGACTTTATTTTTGTTTGTTTTCAATCATTTTATTGGGAGATCGTACAACTCTTGTTAAAAACCTTACATCAATTGTATCTGACAAATTCATACATATACGCCATCATTCTTTTCTAGACATTTACTTTCCATTGAGCCCTTGGAATCGGCACCTCTTGTGTTCCCTCCCCACTCCAACCTTTTGATCATTTTATAATGGATTATCTATCTTTCTTGTCTCTCTTTTATGTAGTTTCTTTATAAACTCTGAATATAAATATGTTTTTAGTTATATGTTATTTAACATTATATATACATTATATTTATACATTATCTGATGTACCTTTTCTTGGTCTTAATAGTTAGCAGCTCGGGTTGAACAGAAGTTGTTCTACCTTTTAATAAATTTGTCGAATTTGCTTTGTCCTTTATGATTAGTGCTAATGGGTATTATATTCAAACATATTTTCCTTTCACTAAGGTAGATTTTTCATGTGATCTTGTAGAAATATTACTGTTTTGATTTTAATATTTAAGGATACACACCATATGGAATTTTTATATAATTTGTGAGGTGCTGATCAAGATTTCTTTCTCCATAACTAAAACTTTCTTTTTCCCACTATCCTGCATTATGTCATCTTTGTTAAAAGTCAACTAAGAAGTTGTGTGCAATTCTATATATTGGTCTGTAATATAAATCTATTGACTTATCATGGTACCAGTAGTATATAATATTGATTACTAAATATTTTTAAAGAATTTAAACATTTGATAATGCAAGTCCTACAACTTTGTTTTCTTCTAGATTACCTTGGCTATTTTTATTTTTTTATTTTTTTTTAGGCATCACTGCCCTGGTGGTGGGAGTAGGAGCCCCAGCCTTTGCTCCTGGGAGCTGGAATTGAACCTCCATCCCAGTGGGCCGCAATCCCACGCACAACCACTACGCCACTGGGCTCAGCCCTATTTTAATAGTTTTATTGGCATATAATTCATATATATAAATTAATGATTTGATCGTATTATGAAGAATTATACAATCACCACTACAATCAATTTCAGAACATTTTCTTCTCAGGGTCTTTGTTATTATTTAGTTCTTCATTGATTTCCAAACTTTCTTGTCATGCCCCTAAGTTACTATTTCATCCAGTTAGTGTCGTCATAGATTTACCTATCCTGATTTTCATGAACAGAAATTATCCAAAACATCCAAAAAAGAAGAAGGGGGAAAAATCCACAATGAGAAACAGAGAGAATGTCCTCAATCAAAAACAAAACATCAAATATTAAAAAATGAAACAACTCTTTAAAATGAGTCAAAAGAGAGTCAATAAGGTTTTGCAATTTAATCGAACTACATGTGCCATTTCAACTTTACAATGCTATCTGTCTGATAGAAAAACTATTCACCACCCTGGAATATGGTCAGAGGGGTTCACCGGAGGCTTAATCTATTGTGGGACCCTGTGTTGGAGTTGGGGCATTCACTATCATCCAAAACCTGCAAACTGGGAATTCAGAATTTAAGCTCTGAAAGAACTCCCTCCTGCACATTTGTATTTTGTGGTTTTCAATCCTTGGATTACACAGGCTGGGATGTTTCTTCCATGTGGATTAGTTGATGACTCACTTAGATGGTTGCATGTTTGAAGACCACCCTTTAAGCCCCTAGATGCCTGGCTACATTTCTGATAGCCAGGCACCTTCTGGTTTCTTCACCAAGCTTTGCTGTAGTGCCCAAGAGATCTTCAGTGATCTCTTCATGAGGGCAACTTTAGGGTTGGGCCATGCCACAAGAACTAATGTTTCCTACATGAGGGCTTGAATTAAGTATGAATTCAAAATCCATTCATATACCTATGGTTTAACATGTCTCTTGTTCACTTTAGAGGCACCATTATCATTTTATGATAGAGAACATTATAACTTATCACCCTGAAGCATAAGGTAATTCAATTGATAGTGATTAAGTTAGCCAATGGTGTAAAATTTAAAGCATTTGAGAAAACGTAAGTATATATCTATAGGCTGTTTTTTCAGACAGCAATACATGGACTATTGACTTGTATAGATTAAATGCTGAAGTTTCACTTTACATAATCAATTAAGATTAAGGATAGGCAGAATTTTCAAGAACACTTATTCACAAAGGCATAGCTATACCTACCAGATTAAAATATGTCATAAGAAAGCTAGGAGAGCACTAAAATAGAAAATATATGGTAGCTCTGGGACACCATTTTTGGGGTACACTCAAAGCAAAAGATCTAAACCAGTAAAGGACCGCCGATTTCATAACCTTGGGATAGCAGTCATCTTCTTCTTCTCACTCCTGGGTACTTCAGCCTTCATTCCAAGGGGTTATGTCACTTATATTTGCTACAGCTGAGTTTGAGGTAAAGTCCTGTACACTTAGTATGGTTTCCGCATCTATTCCTTCGGGTATAGCCTATGAAGGAAGTTGTAAGCCAAAAGTCCCAGTAGTCTACAGCACATGGCCTGGTTCACTAGGTCAAAAGTGACCAGTTAGGGACATATTACTGGGCATATTCTTACCTAAAGAAGTTCTATGTAAGTATGGTTAAGCACTCCCCCCCACCCAGATGGGGGTTGCCCCACCCAGTTTACCCATCAGCAAAGTATAATTAATTATGTTCTTCGAGACATGCACTGTCCACCCTCCACAATCTTGATTTGAATTTCCAATAAGGTTCACTTAGCACTGTGATAGGGGTGTCTGTTAATTTGGGGAGTGGGGGGGAAACTGTAGTACTGTGTTAGTCCGGGTAGACTAGAAGAACAAATTTCAGAGACACGTATACAGGTACAAGGAAAGGGTTTATATACAAAAGAAATGTGACACTAAGAAGGCATCCCAATCCAGTTCAGTACAAAGTCATAAGTCCAATAATAACCCATATGCCCGAAATCAGTCTATAAAGTCTGCTTCCGACTCAGGAAGTCACAGGCCAGTGGGTGCAGAATTCTGGTGCTGGCAGGGGTCTCCCCATGGCTCCTCGCTTCCAGGGCTCAGGTCCATCAATAGCATGCCACTCCAGCTTCAGAGGTCTGTCTTCATCAGGGCTAAGCCGTGTGGTCTCTCCACCGGCTATTCCAGCCTCCCAGCTGCCTCCATTCTGTGTTGCCTGTGGTTAATCATCTCTCAAACTAACTCCCAACAACTGGGGAAGATAGCTTCTTATCTTCACGAGGGAAATATCGCGAGATTTCCCAGGAGTCTCGGGTGAAAGTCATGCCCACACAGAGGCCTCATCAGCTACTCAATGGTTTTCTCCTGATTAACAGGCCAGACTTCACCCCTACATTTCAATTATAAAATTAACATAAGCACATGACTGCCACAAGTACAATGTTGTCTGACACAACTGAATGGGCTTCTTCCTCTTCCCCTTTATTGAGAAACTGACCCCAGTTAAGGTGAAATATCCTTATAAAAGAGGTGATATAAGGTTCATGGATAAAAGGTAGGTTCTCTACCGCCTCGCTTGGGAGATCAGATTAGAAGGTTACATGACCTGAGTGCAGAAGCCTGACTTTGTTTTGAGTTTGTCCTTATAGTAGTGGACCTGGGCAATATTTTGCGTTTGTGATCGGCTAACCTCACTCAGCAGAATGTTCTCCAGGTTCATCTATGTCATGAGGTGTTTCGTGGTTTCATTCTTGTTTTTAGGGATGCATAGTATTTTATTGTATGTGTGTACCATAGCTTTATCCATTTTTCTGGTGATGGATTTGGGGACTCTTTCCAGCTTCTTGCTATGGAGAGCTGTGCTGAAATGAACATGAGAGAGAATATGCCTGTTTTGACGGTCTCTTTCTTTGGGGCATATATTCCCCCAAAAGGTATTGAGGGGTATGTGGTAATTCTATTTCCAGTTGTTTAGGGCACCACCATATTAATTTCCATGCTGGCTGTTCATATTTACAAGCCACCAGCAGATTGCAAAAGTTCCAATTTCTCCATACCCTCCTCAGCATTCTTGTTCTGTTTGTTTGTTTGTTTGTTTAATTGCGCTGTATGGAGGGTGGAAGGGGAGAGCTCATTGTTGTTTTGATTTTCATTTCCCTGATAGCTAATGATCATGAGCATTGCCTCGTGGGTTTGTTAGTTATTTGAGAGTTTTTCCTTCTGAGCGTTTTTATTTCTGTCCTTTGCTATTCTTGATTATTTACTTTTCCATATAAATTTTACAATCACCTTATCAATTTATACACACAAGACTTTAGACTTATATTTTATTGACTAAAGGTCTGTGAGGAAAGAATTTTCCCTATAAATATTGGATTTTTCAATTACTTAAAATCAACTCAAAGGCAGAAATGAGTGAGTGAGTAACCCTTCTGGTACACAGGTTTCCTTTAATTTCTCTGATTATTTTTCTGGTTTTTTTTTTTTTTTGAGAAGAGGAAGCTGAAATATATCAAGGTCTTTAGCCTGCATCAATTGATGTGATCGCATAGGTTTTCCTTCCTTCCATTAATGTGTTCACTAACACTGGTAATCTTTTAAAGGTCACATATTAGGAGATGAATAGGGAGGGAATTGGAAGTTTTCCAATTTTTTTAAATAATTAGGGATTCCAATTCCAAGGTAATAAGTTTTTATTTATATGTATTTGAACTTGACTTCTTTTATTTTATTAGTTTGTCAAGTTTAATGATGAAAATTATGCTTACTTCTCCAAAGTAAGTTTTTACTGCCTAATTTTCTAGAAGATTTTGCAAGGAGTTGGTGTTAATATTGGATGCAATCCGTAATGACATTATCTGAGCCTTGAATTTTCATTGAGAAAGTATTTTACATTATGGATTGAACTTTAGGAATAAATTTGGAAATTATTTGCTTGTTTTTCACACAAACACACACCAAAATCAAGCTATTTTAAGATTTTGAATTTATTAGCATTAAATTTTAGTTTAAAAATAAGACTTAAAATGTTGAAAGATGGCACCTGGGTGTGCTTTAAGTTTAAAGTTTAAAACAAAATCTGTGGTGATAATTTTAGGGGTTCACCCCGCGTCTCTGCCAGTTCAGTAAGTCTGCTTTATTACTAAGATTTTGAGTCTTGTTCTACAATGTATTTCCATTCTTCTCAGGACTGCTATGATGACCTGAGTCAGGACGGTAGGTAGTGGGAACCAGGAACCATCTGGAGAGGCGAGCGAGTGGTTGACTTAGGCAATGGTTTCCTGAAGAATGACTTCTTCTCTGGGATTGTGGCTTCCTTCTCCCTGCTCCAGTTCAGTTCTAAAATCCTTGACTCAACTTCAAATAACAACGCCACTTAGGGTTTCTGAGGTGGTAAATGTTGACAGAGGCAGACAATCTTATCTTTCTCTCTCTGAGTAGCTTATGGATTTAAACCACAGACACTGCACTTAGCGTCCTCTGGACAAACTCAATATTAAGTTTTTGATAATATTTTCTTGTAATATTTCTAGGTTCTTATTTGTGGGTTCTCTTTTTTGTGGTTCAGGCTTCCTAACAGTTTAATAATTTTATTACTGTTTTAAAAGAATCATCTTCTCATTATGCTTATGTTCTATGGGGCCTTTGTCCATTTGAGAAAACATCCTATTTTTCATGAATCCTTTAAAGTATTCTGGGCTGTGTATTTGTATATAAATATACATATACACACAAATATATGGATATGCACATATAGGTGCATATATGTTTATCTATACACACATATCCGTACATCATACATGTATTTACATGGTTCACATATTTTATGTCTATTTTATTTATCTACATGTCAATATATAGTTTATATTGCACATGTATCACTTAACATCCATTAGGGAAGTGTCTGACCACCTTAATATCCATGATCCCATAAGACTTTTTATCTGTGTTTAAATAGAAAGCAGCTCTCCATTTGTTTGTTATTTCCCATGGGGCTTTAAAGACCCCCAATCCCCAGAATGAAAGAGCCTCCCAATGCCCTAAGCACCCTTCCTTGGCTCCTCCCCTCCTCCTGCCTTCATTCACCCACCCAGTATCTATGTGACCTTTCACCCTTGGTGCGGGACAGCCCTTCAGCCCTTGTTCGCGGCACCTCTGTCTATGCGAAAGGCACTAGGTGTGCTCATCAGTCCAGGGCCCGCAAAGGCTCTTGGCTTCAGGGGCGGTTGGCTGTCTGTGATCGGGAAGCTGTGTGCACCAGCAAGATAGTGGCAGCCAGCCCAACACTACCAGTCTCCCTCTTATTTCCTGCAACTCGCTGACCACTTCGTTCCAGTGTCCACCTCTCTGTGACCCACTCCTGCCTCATCCTGGGCCCACATGTATGCAAAGTGTCCATTGGGCTGCCAGTTTAGCCCCCACAGAACCCAGTCACACACCCAGCAAATCTGACATCCTAAGAGGCCATGGATACAGTTGTTGGATTTTGTTAACTGTGCTTTCATAAGGTTTCATTTTAATAGGATTTGGGGAGGGGGGGGAAGGGAAATAGTTAAAAAGAGCCCTGGTTTGAAGTCACTTATACATTGAGCTGTAACCAAAAGGTCAGAGGGTCGAAAGGTCACTTTCAAAGGCTGCTCTGTGGGAGAGACATAAGGCAGTTGGCGTATGTAAAGCTTTATGACCTCAGAAACCTTAGAAAGCAATTCTCCTCTGTCTTACAGGGTCACTGTGACAGAATTGACCAGACAGCAGAGCTGGAGCTTGCTTGTTTGTGTAGAAGAGGGTTGGTCTAGACTGTACTGGTGCTGCCTATAGATACGATGGAGTTGGCAGGACTTCCACATCACATGACAGCCTAGTTCACAGAATATATTATGGAGGTTAGGTAACATATATTTTCATGTGCTCCCTACCATGGAATAAATTTCAACTCATAGCTACCCTATAGGACAGAGTAGAACCTTTCCTTGGGTTTCTGAAACTGGAAATCTTTATCGGAGCAGAAAGCCCCACTTTTCCCCTACGGGCTGACAGATGGAGTTGATGCTAGCTTTAGCAGGCATGCCAAAGCTCGACTTACTCCAAGGGACTCAAAGCTGCTTCAACATATTCCACTTACATATCACATATTTACATCTTACAACTTCATTATTTTCTTTCTTTTGATATTTTCACTTCTCTATACAAACTTTCTCTTTTTCTCTTGAGATAATCTTTAGAGAATTGATTTTTAGCTTTCCTTATTTTTATATGTAAGAATTTAAGGCTATAAACATTTTTCTTGATATGACTTGTGCTATATTCCACATTTTTCCATGTAATTTATTTGCTATTACTCAATTCAAACATATTTCTAATTTCCTCTGTGACTTCTTTGTTGTTGTTTTTTTAATGGCAAATCAATTTAATTAAACTCTATGCACATAGTAAGATACTCTTAAAATATTTGATGTGGAAACATATTTTTCTATTTAAATCCAAAATGGTACTTAAACAGTGACTACGAAACAATAAATCCAAGATGAAAAAGTTTTCAAAATATGCATATAAAGAGAGAAAATCTAAGTGGATGGAGAGCAAATAGTGGTCAATGGTTTCCCTCTGTTTATCTGCATTTTCTATAGCATGCGCATATTACTCGTACATTTACTTTCTTTTAATAGAGGGTAACAGAATCCAAACTTAGTAGAAAATATCTCATAGAGATATGAGAGCTTAAACTGAATTATGTTAACATCACTTCAAATTTTTGAAATGTACTTGCCCAAAATGAAAGTTCAACATTTTGTATGGAAAAAAATTGTGAATAAAATGTCTGTAAAATTAAGGAAGCAAACAAGCATAAAAGCAAATGACAAAATACCCACCATCCTTGCCCCACTGGCCTTTATAGCATAAGAAATAAAACTACAGTTAACTCCAAACATTTTATTTTTGTCTTGAAACAGCAAACTTTTCTTTCTTTGAAGATAATTGGGATTAGCTTAAACACACACACACACACACACACGATAGTATTAACATGCAACTTCAGAGCATTTCCTTTTAACAGGAAACAACATCATAGCATTTCAAGATTAAACATTTTTGAAAATTTCCTTCTGTTGCCTTTATAAATAAAACAGAATTTAGCCTAGGTAAAGAAAATCAACTCATACTGAAGGTTCCTCTCTGGGAAGCAACACGATTATTTTATATTAATTTAACAATATCAGTAATCCTTCTTCATTCTGGTGTGATTTTAAATTTAGTGGCATCTTCCAATACCAAACTGACCAATCAGCCAAACCTGGAAGCATGCCAACCAATGTCCTTATCACTCTTCATCACAATGTGAATTCTTGAGCCTAAACACTGTCCACTTGCTCTAGAAGCAGCAGCTGACACAGGTTGGTGGTAATATTAACTGCCATGACTATGCCAGGCTCCACTGTAATTTAAAAAAAATAACTTTGTTGCTTAGTTTTGGGAATTTTCTAGTTATAATTTTGTTTTTGATTTACAGCTCTTACTTCAGTGGTCAAAAATGTGCTCTGTCAAATGGCAATTTCTTAGTAGGGCCAATTTGGGTAAGTACAACTTGTACTTTGAGAGGAAAGTATAGTTTGCAGTGATTGGGTGTAGCACTCTACATATTTAAAAGAGGTCATTCTTTTCATCTTATTGTTGAAATTTTCTATATAGATTGTATACAAAGATACATATTCTTATTTTTTTACTATTTTCATCTTTCAGTCAATGAAAGATTTGTATTAATATACTCTTACAATAGTGTGTTTTTCATTTAGCATTTCATTTTTTCCCATGTTTTTTACAGTTTCCATTGTTATGTTTATGCTTAGGTATGCTGACAATCCTCACTTTACAGGACCATGAAAAACTGTAAGAAGTAAAGTACAAGCAGAAATTCAGGCAAAGTAATCTGAATAGTCAATGAGAAAGTTGCAATTTTTGGTGGTTTTGAAACATTTTTGTCAATATTAGAAGGTCTCCTATGGAAATGGGAAAAATCATAAAATTAATATTTATTTTGTTCACTGTCATCTAAAGCAATAGAAACACTGGGATTAGAGCAGTTCATTTCTTTAAAAAATAGTTCATTTCCTTATACAAACTTTATCATGAATAGTTTGAACAGTGCTTGCCCTCCTTCACCCATCATGATTGGCATTGCAAAGCAAATATGCTTTCTATTCCTTGTTAAGTCATTGTACTGTGATCTAAGTCTGGATCTGCTTCGAACACTGTGTCCCTTGTACTTTCAAAATCAGCATATCTGAGGGGCAGCAAAAGGTTTATGGGAAAAAGGAATTCAAAGATAATTTGAGTTGAATAATTATCTTTGAATTCCACTTTTCCACAAACTTTTTGCAGGCCCCTCTTATAGCTGAGTTCCATTAATGTGAGATTGTTGTTGTTGTTGTTGTTGGTATCAATTATCCTGAGACTGAATATCTGAAAAAAATGGAAAGAAATGAAATAAAATAAACAAATCTCACAGCCACAAGGGGTCCTGTACATCCAGAGTCCCTCAATGGGTGGAAATGCCACTGTTCTCCAGAGTAAGAGATTCCCTCTTCTGAAATTCCATTTTTATCTAATTTTCATTTCATTCCAGTGTTATCAGTCTGTATTGCTCTATTGAACTTTTCCCTTTGTCAGTTAAGTCCCTGCTTGATCATCCACTGTGTTAGTCCGGGTAGACTAGAGGAACAAATTTCAAAGACACGCATATAGATATAAGGAAAGGGTTTATATACAAAAAGAATGCGACACTAAGAAGGCATCCTAATCCAGTTCAGTACAAAGTCATAAGTCTGATATTAAACCATATGCCCGAAATCGGTCTACAAAGTCTCCTTCCGACCCACGAAGTCACAGGTCAGTGGGTGCAGAATTCTGGCACTGGCAGGGGTCTCCCCATGGCTCCTCGCTTCCAGGGCTCAGGGTCAATCAACAACATGCCACTCCAGCTTCAGAGGTCTGGCTCCATCAGGGCAAAGCCGTGTGGTCTCTCCACCGGCTCCTCCAGCTTCTCAGACACTGTCATCTTGTCTCTTCCGTGACTCATCGCCTCTGAGACTAAGTCCCAAGAACTGGGGGAGATAGCTTCTCTTCTTCACCAGGGAAATATTGCGAGATTTCCCAGAAGTCCCAGGAGAAAGCCATGTCCACACAGAGGCCTCATTGGCTACTCAATGTCTATCTCCAGATTAATAGGCTAGACCCCGCCCCTACATTCCAATCATAAAATTAACATAAGCACATGACTGCCATATCCACTTTTTGTCAAATAACATGCATATTTATCCCCAAGAATCAGGAGGCCACATGATTACACACTTTCCTGAGTGCAAACTCAATAACCAATATCCAATAATCTATAGATGATAGACTCTGAAAGAAACATGTATTGATTATAGATCATTTTCTGTAGGTTGAAGGGCTGTTTGTGAAGTCTGTGACTGAGACCATTTTTCACCATCAATATACAGCGCCTACTGAAATTAGAAACATGACATTGGGGACGGAGGTTTTTTAATGAAATTGGGATAACTAAAGTTTGTACACATTGTAATTGTCTGGAGTTAAGACCATTAGTATAAAATTTTAGTATTTCTCTATAGACTTAATGGTTTATTGCTTTTAACTTTATGTGTTTCGGGGAGGGGCATCACTGCCTCTGGTGGTCGTGGGAGCTACCCAATGCTGCTCCTGAGAGCCGCCACTGGATTTGAACCGCCAAGTCCATGGGCTGCAGTCCCACACTCAACCACTTACGCCACGGGGGCATAAATCTATTAAGACTTCCTTTTTAAAGGGAATGTTTGACAATAGGCATGTTATTGGTTGGTGATTTTGTTGGTCAGTGAATTCAAGTCAGTTCCAACTTTACAGCAACCATATGTGTGTAAAAGAGAAGGAAACACTGCCTAAGTCTAATTTGGAGAGCCCTCTGGTAATTAGCACAGCCAAACCAACAACAGTGAGCTTTTTGTCTATGTTTACATGTATTGTCAAAGCTTGTTACATATATTTCTGTATAATTGTATTGAATATGTTTGGTGTTAAACCTACTGTTCCTTTTTTCTTTTAGATTAAGAAAATAGTTTTATTGTTAAATTGAATTGTTAGTTGTGCTTTCATTATGTTCTTTAAATGGTTTTCCTGGAGATTACTACCTGCACCCTCCATTAATTAGAGGCTGCTCTAAATGAATACATTTACAAATCTGGAGTTACTATTTTAAGTGTGTTGGTGATACATTTGGCTGTTAACCCCAAGGTCATCAATTAGATAAAAGAAAGAGGACACTTTCTTCTCTTTGATTTATTTTTGCTTTCCCTCTCTCTCCAGAACAGCCTTTCAAGGGCCTCAAATGCAACCCTGTAGAAGCCCAGCAGTGACTTTCCAGGCCGCGACTTATGTTTTTATCTCCTCAGTAGTATCTCTTCCAAATGCTCTACTTAACTTTATGGCTTCTCACCTGAGAATTTCCTGCATGTCTTATGATATTCTTACTTTGCATAGATTCGAGATTGAAAAAGTAACACAATGTCACAGAATTTTAGATTCCTTCAATATGGTTCCTTTCTTGAGATCTTGATTGCTTTGAGAGTCCACAAATGCCTTTAAATTGTTATATTTTTCCACCTTATCAAAATTTTATAGTTGTCTCATATATTTATCTTGCTGTATACTACTTTGTCATAGATAAAAGCAGAAATCTTCAAGTGGAATTATTTTAATGTAAATCAATAAGCCACCTCATGTATTTTGGGCTTATACCTCTTCCTTACTGTAAGTGACCGCAGAGTAAGTACTGTAAGTGATTTACAAGTTTTCGTATGAGGGGTTAAAAACTAATATGAAAGTTATTTAATTTATAAAAACCATTAAGAAAATTTAGTTTGCACAAGTCTATCCATTAAACATGGCCATTGAGATGATTCTGATTCATAAAGATCATATAGGGCAGAGTAGACTATTGCATAGGGTTCCTAAAGCGGTACTATTCATGGAAGCAGATTGCCACATCTTTCTTCCTTGAATTCACACACCTAACCTTTCAGTGAGTAGCCAAGACTGCTTTGCCAGTATGCTTCCAGGATTTTTATGCTTAAAATGACACCAAATAAAATAGTATTTTTAAAATATGGACTGTTTATTTCTTATTTAAGCTTTCTGAAAAGTGTAAGGCTTCTAAACTTTTAGTGTCCCTGCTAGTATTCAATACACAAATTTGGCTTGTATGCATTGGGTGGAGACAAACGTATGACACACATGAGAAGCAACTGGATTGGGACACATTCACTGTCAAACCTCTTTTCAAAATCCCTGACTTACTAAAATCTGTTTGCTCAGCAAAGTTTACTCTTGTTTTTGTTCGTATTGATAGGAATAAACTCCTCTCTCTTATTTTTTTTTCACTCTTGAGCCCAGCTCAGCTGACCAAGATGTTAAGGATTTTTCTTTTATGTAACATAAAGTATAAGAAGACTTGTTGGTGCAGTAGTTAAACAGTGCCTGCTAACCAAAAGATCAGCTGTTCAGACTCACAGGCTGCTCTGAGAGAAAAAGGCATAGAAATCTGCTTCTGTACGATGACAGTTTTGAAATCCTAGCGGACCGCTCTCTTGTTGATAGGTGCTGCTTCACTCTTTCTGATTCCTACTGACTTGCCAGCCCATTATTGCAGCCACTGTTCCAATCTGTCTTTCACAGGCTCTTACTCTTTTTTACGGACTCTCTAGGCCTTCTCTAGGGATTAGCCCTTGCTAGTAACGTGTTCAAAGAAAGTCCTCGGGCCTAAGTAGCATATATAGTATATTCAGAATTTCCCACTGATACCATAAATCAAAGGCATGCACTTTTCTCTCTGTTGTTGTGTTCGTTGTGCAGCTGGACTCTATGAAGAAGGATGTGGCAACAGAATTGCAGTAACAACTTGTTAGTATGCAAATGACATCACCTCTTTTGTGAAGGTAGTGAAGCCCTGAAGATCAAATACTACAACCTGAGTGTAGGCCAGCAAAATTTTGTTCTGGGATCTCTATGAGAGAAAATTTACAACAACCACAGCAGCATAAAATATAGATTTTTTTACTTCAGTTTATAAGAATAGGACATTTTAAAGTCATTCAGGTCCTAAAGTGCATTTTCATGCATTTTTTCATTTTGTTTTTTACAACAGCCCTAGAAATTTAGCAAGATAGATGTTTGAGAGTTTGGCAAAGTAGGTGTTTTTCGACTTTACAGATGAGGAAGATCAAAGAGAAAAATAGTTTTTTTTTCACATCACTTAAGAATTCATTGGTCAACCAAAGGCTCATATTAAAGTCTCTTAATGCTAACCCTGTGTTTATTCCTCCACACTAGGCTGCTGCCTTATTCAATCAGTATTTATTAAGCACCTGCAGTATGCCAAACTCAGGACAAAGCATAGAGGATACCAGGAGGCCAGGCATAGCATGGGGGGAAAACACAACACATTAAAACATATGTGGGATTGGAAAGAAGAGCTTCCTGACTCCTTTCCTTTGATTTCTTATAGTTTTTGAAGGTTTAAGTTTCTATGAATCTAGTTCATAGGATGTATTCAGCACATATTGTAAATGATAGGTGCCATCAGGGAATAGAGAAAGAAACAAAAGGCTTGATCCTTCCCAGAAAGTGCTTGGAATCTAAGGATTGTAGACAAAAAAATGAAGTCATTTGAGAAGCAGACATTCAATAAGTATTTGTTGTTTGGTTTCACCGGGAACCCATCAACATATGCAAAATCATATGTTCATGTTTATTTTCATGACTGCTCTAAGATGTCTCCAATTTGGAATGGCCTCCCTCAAGCTGGACTGGGTCACAATTCTAACAGAAACCACCACATGCTCATGGTATTTTAAATAGCAGGGTCTTCCACATCGGTTATAAATTACAGATCACTGCCTGGAAACGCATGCTACATAAAGCCCAAAGCCTGCTAACCATAATTTCCTCTCTTTCTTGATCTGACTTCAAGTAGCCAAACACTGCATATGAATCTTCAACAGAAAAATGTAATGCATATTTAATTGATTGGGTTTCAAAGTTGAGAATGCCTAACACTACACAAAAGAGAAAGAAATTAAGATTTGTTGAGGATTCATCTGTGCCAGATATTATTTGTTAGTCAAATTCTCTATCAGACTTTAAGGTATGATTTCCCTTTATCTTGAAAGATTAACATAAACTCAAACATTCTCAGAATTTTAGCTAATGCAACCAGTAAGAATGCCAGATGGAATTGATCGTAGATTCTCCTCACTGAAAATGCCCAGGTCCCTTGTTATATACCAAAGGTCAGCAAAATTTTGATGTAGTGACGGAGAGCCCATATTTCAGGATTTATAGACTATTGAGTTGTCACAACTATTCTACTGTGCTGCTATAGCATGAACGTAGCCTTAGAAAATATATAAATAAAATATTGTACTGTGTACAGATTCAGAGATGAAGGAGCTACCATCTTCACCCTTAAGGTACACACAGTGCAGTGAACACAATGATAGAGTTGGAAGCCATCAGTCAGCTTCAAGGGCGAAGGACTGGGCTTCCTACTCTGGTAAAATTGCAGTCTCAGAAATTCACAGGGCAGTTCTATGCTGCCCTGTGAGTCAGAATTGACTCAAGAGGTGGAGGCAGGGAGGAAAGAGGTGTTGTCCTTAATTTATGTGGCCATTAGGGGTTTTCATATTAAGTTATACAAGGCTCATGAAATTTGGGGGGCAGTTTTTATGATTTTTTTATTTTCTGAAACAATTTATATAAATAAGGGATTGTCAGTTCCTTCAAATTTGGGCAAAACCCACCTGTAAAATTACTTGACCTTGGGCTTAAGGAAAGACATGATTTAATCTTTTTTTGTCTTATTAATGCAATGAAGTTTTCTAAGTCTTCTCCAATGTTCTATTGTACCTTTCTAAAAATGTATTAGGTTCTTCTACACATTAAAACTTAGTGGTGAGTTGTTCAAAGGGTAATTTTAATGATTTTTATATCTATTCAAAGTAACCAGGACCTTTATATTGTATTTCTTAAAACCTGTATTTTCTTCCTCTGGTCACATGTGCAAGAGATTTGTCTGCATTTTTATTGTTTTTAATGAACAACTTTGTGCTTTGTCCATCTCTCCCTTTTTGGTTTAGTTGTTCTTCTGTACTTCATTCATTTCCACCTCTATCTTATTATTTTCTTTCTCTTTTATTCTTGGAGAAAAATATATGTTCTTTTTCTAAATTCTTGAATACTTAGAACATTTAATTCTGGATACATGAAACATTTATTTCTATGTTTTGCACTTCTCCCTCTCCCCCCAACCCCCAATGACTAGTTTGTGTCCCATAAATTTTTACTTACAGTGCTTTTATTATAATTCACAACTAAATATTTTGTTCCAATTTTAGTATAGGTGCTGCCAAAGTGAGCACATATCTAAATATTTTATAACAACCCTATACTTTGTGTTTGAAGCTACACATAATTTAATAGAATTTTGTCTGTTTGCTTATAGGATAGAATTATTTTAAGGCAAAACAACCTTCAGTTGTGTCAGCTTTGTCATTATGAGAGAGTCTTCATTGTCCTCTCTGTGGCCCATCATTTGAGAAACATTTAAATTTTAGTTCATAGTAGAAATGAGTATTCTCATGATTGTATTGTTAGCTGACATAGAGTCCGTTCCAACGCATAGCTAACCTCAATACAGCAGCATAACACCACCAGCTGCTACACCATACTGTCAATTGTTGCTGCATTAGAGGCCATTGTTATAGCCAATGTGTAAAGATATTTTGCCAAGGGTCTTATAGTGTGTTGCCCCTCTACCAAGGGAAATGCTTTCCTTTAGGTACTAACCTCTCTGGGTAACATGACCAAAGTATATTAGACAGAATCATACCATTCTGGCTTCTGAGAAACACTCCAGTTTTACTTCTTCCAAGACAGATTTGTTTATTCTTTTGGCAGTCCATTGTATTGTCAATATTCTTCCCCAGAACCATAATTCAAACTAGTTAGTTCTTCTTCCATATTCTATATCCAGTGTCCAATGTTTACATGCTTATGAAGCAATTGAAAATACCATGGCGTGGGTCAGGCTCACCTTAGTTCTCCAAGTAACATCTTTGGTTTTCAACATCTACAATAAATTTACATAAAAACGACTTATTTTTAGATAATCTTAAATTTTTGAGTGATCTAATTGAGTAAAGCATTCTAATATGCCCTCAAACCAAGCTTCTCTCTTTTTTGGGGGAGGAGGGGGGGTGGGCATCATTGCCCTCTGGTGGTGGGAGTAGGAGGCTTGGCCTTTGCTCCTGTGGAACTGGAATTGAACTCCATTCCAGTGGGCTGCAGTCCCGCGCACAACCACTGCACCACCAGAGCTCAGCCCCCAAGCTTCTCTTTATATTAAAATCTTACTTAACCATGGAACAAGAGTTTAAAGAAGTCTTATGCACCAGATAGGCCCAGTGCCATGCCTTGTTTAATCTCTTGATGACTGTTTCCATGTGCATTGACTGGGTCTAAGCAAGATGAAATTCTTGACAACTTTAATCTTTTCTGTTTATCATCATGCTACCCATTGGTCCAATAGTGAGGATTTTGGCTTTTCTTACGTGGATACAATCTATATTGTAGGCTGCAATCCTTGATCTTCATCTGTAAATGCCTCAAATCCCCATTTCAGAAAGCAAGATTGTGCCATGTGCACATCACAAGTTGTTAATAAGCCTTCCTTCAATCGTGATACAGGATTCTTCTTCATATATTCCAGTATCTTATATAAACACCTTTCCTGATTTTGAGCTTGATTTTGAAATTGTTGAATGTCAGCTAGTTCCTTTTGATATTACTCTGTGTCTTCCTCCCAACTTCTTTTAGTACTTCTTGAATAATTAAATATTCTGCCCATAAAAACCTTTTTATTGAAACTCAATGCCTCAATTTTTTTTCTTCAGCTAAGTTTGATGATTATATGCTGAGTTTGTCTGTTGTTTTTGGTTTTCTAACTTGAATGCTTGGCACACTTTATTACAATCATTTACTTTATCATCTCCACCTGATTTTTGAAATGTTTATTGAGCTCCTTCATAATGTTTTTCATTTTCTTAAGCAAGAGCAAATTTCAGTCAATTCTGACATCCACTTTTATCTTTTTATTCTTTTTTGGGGGGTATCACTCCCCTCTGGTGGAAGTGGGAGGCCCAGTGTTGCTCCTGGAGAGCTGCTGCTCGGTTTGAATCACCAAGCCATTGGGTCACAGTCCTGCACTCAACCACTAGGCCACCAGGGCTCAGCCCTATCTTTTTATTCTTTCCTGTCTTTTTCTGACCTTTGCCTGTTTGATGTTATTATTGTCATCATACAGCTCATCAGGACTTCTGTCAACAAGTCAAATTTATTCTTGAGTTGTTGCTAACATTTTGGTGGAATATACTCAAGGTCTTATTTTGGCTCTGGTTGGTTTTTATTAATTTTATTCAACTTCAATCTAGACACCTAGGAACAATGGATGGTCTGTTTCACAGTCAGCCTCTGGCCTTGTTTTGCCTGATATTATTGAGGTTTTCCATTTTGATGATGATATCAAGCTCTCCATTTTAATTTTAAGCTTTTTTTTTTTTTTTAAATTTTAAGCTTTTATTTCTATATATTCCATCTAGAGAAGTCCACGTGTATAGCAATCATTTATGTTGTTAAAATGAATTTGTTATGCATTTGCATTTTCTCCTAAAACTCTGTGATGCAATATTCAGCTTTGCTCCTTTCACTAAGGCCGTATTTTCCAACTACTATTTTTTCCTTTTTGTTTTCACTTTTTGTTTTTCAATCACTAGTAATTGTCATTGCATCTTGATCATATGTTTGATTAATTTCAGGCTGGAGGAGTTTGGTAGGACTCTTCAACTTTTGCATTCTTAGCTTTAGTGACTGAGGTATAACTTTGAATAATAGTGGTGTTGACTAGTTTTCCTGTGTGCATATAAATATCATTCTATAACAGACAATCTTATACTTCAAGATAGGTCTTGAAATGTTGTTTTTGAGAATGGATGTGATACCATTCCTTTTGAATTGGTCATCCTCGGCATAGCAAAGAAAGAGTTCATGATTCAAAATGACCCAAACCAGTTTATTTTAGTCAGTTTGGTTAATATTTGAAGTCTTATCTTCAAATTATGAAACTTTCACATGTCCAGATATGGCAACTTTTTCTTAATGATTTGTGTGTGTGTGTGTGTGTGTGAGAGAGAGAGAGAGAGAGAGAGAGAATTCAACAGTTTAAGTCACTCATTAATCAAACCCCATTCTATCCCAACCCCACTCCTCTAGTTTCTTTTCTCTGTCTTATGGATTTCTAACCTCCCATTCACCCAAGCTAAGTCAATATCCATCAATCTTCTAGTCTTAATGCTTCATTATCTAATCCTTGCACTCCCTTCCATGGAAATTTCCAAAATCTGTTGTCTTGGTTTGGAAGGCTTGTTTTGGTTTTTATCCTTATAGAAGTGCCCTCACTCTTTTGTGACTGACTAACTTCAACTAGTATAATGTCTAAGTCCATCCATGCCATGAGGTTCTTCCTGGTTTCATAATTTTTTTTTTAGTGATACACAGTGTTTCATTGTGTGTTTGTACCAAAGTTTCTTTATCCCCTTTCCCACTGATGGGCATTTGAGCTGTTCTCAAACTCTCACTATCATGAACAGTGCTGCAATGAACATAGGAATGCATTTGTCTGTCCACATAAGGTCTCTTCTTTAGGCATTCTCACCAGCAGAGGTATTGCTGGCTCACATGGAATTTCTATTACTAGTTGTTTGAAGTTGCGTGATCTTGCCTTCCACATGGCTGTACATATGTATAGACCCACGAGCAGTGTACAGGAGTTCCAATCTCTCCAGATCCTCTCCAGCATTTAAAGCTTTGTTTTGTTTATTTTTTAATTGGGCTGCTATTGTTAGGTTATGGTAATATCTGTTGGCTGTTTTGATTTGCATTGCCTCTCTGGCTAAAGATCATGAGCATTTTTTCATAAGTTTGTTAGTCAATTGTATGTTGTTTTTAGAGAACTGCCTGTTCTTGTCCTTTACCCATTTTTAAATTGGTCTATTTGTTTTATTCTTATTGAGATATTGCAGTTTGCAATAGATTCTAGTGATTAGTCCCATGTCTGTTGTGTTGTTGTTAAAGAATTTTGTCCTAGTCTGTGGGTTCCCTCTTTACTCTTTTGATGCATATAAGTGTCTTACTTTTAGTAGGCCCAGGGTCATCTATTGTGTGTGGTTCCTTACTTCATGTTTAATAGTTTGGCTGTGCCCTGAAAATAGGAACCTTAAGTTTATTCTCCATTTCTCACTGATGGTTTTTATAACTCTGGGATTGACATTTAGGTCTTTGATCTATCTTGAGTTCATTTTTATACGTGGTGTAAGGTATGTGGCTTGTTTCATTCTAAAACAGATGTAGATACAGTTTTTCCAGCATCATTTGTTGAAGAAACTATTCCTTTTCCATTTAATGATTTTCCGGGGGCTCTAAGTTGAAGATCAGTTGTTTGTAGATGGATACATTTATTTCTGAGTTTTATATTCTGTTCTACAGATCTATGTACCTAGCATTGTAC
This sequence comes from Nesogale talazaci, assembly GCA_004026705.1. Lineage (NCBI taxonomy): Eukaryota > Metazoa > Chordata > Mammalia > Afrosoricida > Tenrecidae > Nesogale > Nesogale talazaci. Next base: position 5,245 of record PVJH01024768.1, on the reverse strand, counting down.
CAGTAACAGACTGTTTTGGTTTTTGTTGCTAGGTAGTCAGTTTATGGTAGGGTAGTGAGAGACCTCTTATTTTGTTATTTTTCTTAAGAAGTTCTTTGCTTATTCTGGAATATATATATCTATATATACACACACATATATATTGTATACATATATTCACAAAGTTAGGAATTAGTTTTTCAATTTCTTTAAAAAACAGAATTTGGATCTGGATTAGAATTTATAGATTGCTTTGGGTAGTATTTATATTTCCTTGTTAAACCTTCTTAAAATACTCCTTTTTATTATTTGTAATGTGGATCTTGCTTTCAAAATTCCTTTCATTTTGTTCCTTGACTGGAGATACACTTATTTCCTCCTTTTATGTGATAATTTTTCTGGATATAAAATTTTTGGTTGGCAGTTTTAGTCTTTCAGTGTTTTATATATATCACTCCATTGTCTTCTTGCCTGCATGATTTCTGCTAAGAAATCTGAACTTTGCTTTTTTATTTTCTTTGTACGTGATTACAGTTATCTTCCTTAGCTGATCTCAGGATGCTCTCCTCTATCTTTGATCTTCAAGAGTGACTATGAAGTGATATAATGTTTTTCTTTTAGGATCTATCCTACATAGGGTTCTCTCAGCTTCTTTGGTAGTTATTTTTTATCTTTTATAGTGATAAGGATGTTTCCTAAGACTTCTTATTTCTTCCTGCTCTGAAATTCCAATTAAGACAGAAGCTGTTACCCTGGACAGGTCCACCATCATTCTGGGCCCTTCTTCAGATTTCTTTGCTCTCTGGATTGATTGTTTCTTTTGCTGGTTGTACTCAAGGAAATTGTCTTCAAGCTATTTGGCTTTGCATTTCTGAGATTCTATTACTTTACTTCTTTGCTGTGTGTCTAATTCTGTTGTATTATCATTATATTTTCGGATATTTTATTTGATGTAGGGGCTCTAATTTTGCTATCCTGTCCATTATTCCTCAAAATATTTTCTCTGGTTATTGAAAGTACCTGAATATCATTCTTCTGAATTATATCTCTGGGACGTTAGAAACTCTTTTTCAGAATATTCTGTGTGTTTGTGCCTATTTTTCTCTATATATTTTCTAGTTCTAATTTGTCCTGCTGCGTGTGTGTGAGAGAGAGAGGGAGAGATGAATGTTGTTCCTGAAGCACTATGGTGCAGCTTTTAATGTTAGGAGTGCTGCTGGGTCAACTGGAAGTAGTTAGTTTTGTTTTGCCAGGGCACAGGGACAGGCGAGAACCTTTATTTCCGGGATACAAGGTTAGGCAGAGCATTACTTCCTGGGTCTTGGGAACTTTTAATTGTTTCACCTGAGTGTTGGAATTTAATTTATTCAGATGTGTGATCAGTGGCCATCTTGAGCTGGAATTTCCAGATATGAAAACTTAGCAAACTAAGTTCTGCGAATAATGGCAATTACCATGTTTTCTCTTTCTCTGATCAGGATGAAAGATTATTTGATTTTGCAGTGCCCCCGTTCCCTCTCTTAAACATTCCTGTTCCCCCTCAAACTTCTCCATGTTCAATAACACCTCTTCTGACTCTCAGCCTTCGCCTTCAGTGGGATTTCCTTGGGGATTGGAGTCTAAGATGTAGAGTCTTCCAGAAGACAGTTTATGGAGAACTGTCCTAGATCAACAGAAATGTGATTGGACAGAGGGAGGAATGGAGCTGGCAATAACTGCATGGAAGTATTATAATCCCTCAAGGATCCAGATTTGCCCAAAGGAATGCGTTTCGGTGTAACTCAACACACATCTATCAAAAGATCACTGAATTCAGACTTTCCACTCCCCACTACTAGGAAGTAGTACCCTTGTGTGATAAAATTATTTTCTTTTAAGGGAAATCTCTGGAAAGAGTTTCTTTCTCTGTGAACGTAGGTGGAATGAAGATAGAACTTAGAAATATAAAAAAAAGAATCCACTAAAAATCAATTTTGTCCTTTCCTTCCTCTTTCTGAGTTATATAACCTCTTCTATAAGAGTCTCTGCAGAAAGCTCTTAGATCACAAATCACAGTATGATGGATTATTCCTGGAAGGATTTAAGCTTACTGGTGTGGTCAAGTTTAAGTTCTTCTGCTGATTTACCAACTCATTCATATTCAAAAGCACCCTTTTCCCAGTTGACAGGTATCATAATGATGGTTTCATATGCATTTCACAAAATGGCAAGCCAATCTCTTCTGAATTAAGAAGAATAGAAGGTCATAGTGTTTGTAGCTTTACAAAGGAACCTCGATATGTGAATAAAGTCAAGTCAGGTGTAAGCCTCCTCCCCACATCTTCAAATATTTAGAGAATTGAGATACCACAATGATAAAAGTCTAGTTTTCTCAAATCATTCCTTCACCTATTAGATTTTTTTCAAGTGAGATCCACTGGAACTGGGACATTAAGTTCCTTCTTCATTGGAACATCCAAAGTTTGTATAATTGACAATATTATAAAAATTGAAGACACTTTAAGATAATCTGTGGAAATTTCCCATTATCTTTTAATTGAGTGGTTCTCAACCTTCCTAAGCCATAACCTTTTAGTTTGGTGGTGACCCCCAACCATAAAATTACTTTTGTTGCTACTTTATAACTTTGCTACTGTTATGAATTGGGTGTACCCTGTAAATGGGGTGTCCAACCCCCAAAGGGGTCATGACCCAGAGCTTGAGAGCTACTGTTTAAATTCAATTTTTCCACAAACATTTTGAAATTCCTCTATGGAATTCCCAGTCTTCTAAATTCTCATGTACACACACAAACTAATGTGATTCATCTAGTAGTTCAAAGATTCTTTATCTGATGTCTCTTAACTCCAACGATGGTCTTTAAAGGGGACACTTGACTCATAAATCATATAATGCTTTTATGTTTAAGTGCTTATGTGACACAGCTTTTTATGCAAAGAAAGCAGACAGAGGTCAACACATTTTCTGAGGTAGCTATGATTTCCCAAAAGCCATTAATTCAGTATTAAAACTAGTGAATTTCAAGTAGGGGAAGGACCAACTTTTTTCCTTTGTACCATTAACCTAGAAGAAATCAATTTCATTCTCAAAAATAAGTTTCAACTTCTAAAATCTGACCTTTGTATTCTGTGGATAGTATATTTTAAAAATATCAAATAGGACTGAAACCCCGGTGGTTTTGGTGGAAGCTTCTACAAATCACATGGTCATGCTTGGCAAACGTAAAGCACAGATAGGAACAAGTAAACCTGGTCACTTATTGCTGTTCAAGGGTCTCTCTTCCTCCTGGGAAGGAAGAAGTCCATAGATGAGTGAAAATGGAAAGGCACAGAAAACCAAAAAGAAGAAGCAATCAACCCAAAAATGGACCCAAAGCATTTTAAAACCTCAGAAAAGATTCTTCTCAAGTTTGTAGTAGAGTTTCATGGTCTGCTATCCAGTGACCACCACAAAAGATGACCTGGAAGTTGAAATGCTTGGCTTAAGAGTGTGTTCAGTGTGTCTATGCCCAGCAGGCACATTGAAGGAGAATTTCTTCATCCCACATAGTTCTGCATTAAAGAAACATTCCTTCAAGCTTACTCTTACCAGTAACCAGAGGTTAGATTGCATAGTTAACATGCTGCTTTTAGATGAAGAAGCAAATGAGTATGTGGAGTTGACCATGTGCTTGTGTGTCTGTCTTTCAGGTTCTGTGTATCTATCCAGCTATATATTACCTATTTGTCCTTCCGTCATACATTCTTTCATTCAAGCTATCATTTATCTACCCAATGTTTTCTGGTGTTTTAAAGCATTCTCTGATGAATATGCTGAATTAATTTCACTGACAATCCCTCTATCTTGAATGTTCCTCATTCTTGAAGAAATATTTGCTCTTCTTTGTATCTGGTCATAGTTTTTTGAATGCTCAGTTGCTTTTCCTTTATAAGAAACTTGTTCAAATTAAATTTATATTTCTCATGTAATATAGAAATAAATCTTCCTTAATAAAATATATAATGAATGTTTGCTCGTAAAACTGAAGATCTTTTGACTTTCTAGCACTTTGGGATTTTTGTTTGTTTGTTTTTATCTGATATTCCTGGTCCATATCTCTTACCTGAGTAAGTCCTCAGCAATTCCTCCTATGAGTTCTCTCCTGTATGGGACAACTGTTCCTGCAGGTTAGAATCAACTTCATGGCATCCAACATATTAAAATAACTATGATTGAGCCTTGGTAGGGGCAATTTTTAATATAATTTTTGCCTTGGTAGGGACAATTTTTAATATAATTTTTGCTTTGATAAGGAACGGGTGCTTAATTTCCTAATTGTGCCTTTCATTCCAGAAGTGTCTTGTGTCTGTGTGAAGCAGCAGTACATCTTTAATAACAGAATATTTTACTAAAATTTCTATGTATAAGTCTATTTTTCATATATTTTAAAGTAGAGGTATGTTCTATATCAAGAGCTTCAAATATTGCCAGTTTCTATGGAAACAAAACCTGTCTATAAAATAGCTATATATATAATATATAAAACTGTTTATATAAAATAGCATATGTAAATTTTTTATCAATAAATTCCAAAAGAGCATCATTCTCTATACGTGAATGTATAGAAGGCAAATATTAAACTTTTTATTTTCATTTGCTCTTCTTTCCTGTGTGAAGTTTACACAGAGTAATAAAAATGTTTCTTTCTGTGAATAAGAATTATTGAAGACTGATCCTCTATAAAATAATAAATACAGCCCTGAGCCCTTACCTCAAGGAATAGAGGTGGATTGCTCAGATTTGCCTAGCTAATCTGGGTAGACTCCACAATGAAACCCCGCCCTTCTAAATGACCAAATGTCTCTTGAGATCCATGAATGTGCTCAGTTTCAATTTTGTTGTTGTTAGCTTCTGTCCAGTCAAATCTCAACGCATGGTGCTGCCCCATCCTATGCCATATGATTATTTAAGAGTTAAAATGGTTTTCCCCTTGCTGATTTTCAGAACTTGATCACAGAGATTTTCTTCTTAGTCTGCCTTAGTCTAGCTCTGCTGAAACCTATTCAGCATCATAGCAACATACAAGTCTTCACTGGCTGAATTGCCCAGTATCCAGTGGGAGTTTCCTGCAAAGAAGGTGACAACTCTGCTACTAACACCATCATTGCTTCATGAACTCTTTTTTGTCATTTCTATCCATTATGTTTATATGTACAGAGTCAAACTGTTGTCATCTGTAGAGGCTCTGCTTTATAAATTGTATAAAAAAGTATACATTTCCCAGTGC
>PVJH01024767.1:0-32602 GCA_004026705.1 Nesogale talazaci | reverse complement strand
CCTTGCCTCAGCCTCCTGGTGAGCAAGAGGTAGGGGCTGGCAGCCAGTCCCAGAGGCCCCATAGAAGTGTGTGTGCGTGTGCCTACGTGTGCAACAGCAGTGTGTGTGCATGTGCCTACGTGTGCAGGCGTGTGCTTCTTGGTAGTTGGGGTGGGGTGGGATGGGGTGGAAGAGGTGAGATAAGAGTTGGCAAGCTTTCTGGAACAAAAGCTGTGGTCTGTGGGGGTGATCAGGGGAGGGTGCAGGTTAATCAGGCCCTTGGGATGGCACCTGAGAAGCAGGCAACCATTTGTGCTGACTTGAGTCAGCCTTGGGAGATTTCTGGACTCCAGGGGCCGGAAGGACAGATCTCCATGTTTCAGGTCATCGGATTCCTGCCTGACTCTAGAATTCTCAGCCTTGTTGTGTCCTGCGTCTAAGTTCTCTCATGCCCAGAATATCCATAGAGCAAGAGGGAACTCCAGCTTATGGGAGGAGAGTCAGCTTTGCCCTTAGGAGACCCCTCATCTGATGAAGGGAGCAGGAAGAGGGCTTTCTGCTGCGGCAAAGAGGGAGAGTTCTAGAAACTCACAGGGGCAGTTCTCCCCTGTCCTCCAGGGTGGCTATGAGTCTTCATGGACTCGGTGGCAGTGAGAGACTGATGGGGGAGCCCAGTCTGATGGCGCCCTGCCGCTCTTTCTGTATGTGAGGACACAGCAGCTGGGAGGAGCTCGGATGGCAGGTTGCAGAAGCTAGAAAAGCATGCAGAAGGGGCACTTGGGCTTTAAGAGCATAGAGGAGTGCTGGTTAGAACACAAGCTCGCTTCTGCTTCTCACCCCTGTCCGCTGGCTACCTCAGCCCACAGATGCCCCTTTCTCCTGTGGCCTCTGTCCACTAAAGAAGGGGTGAGGGTGAGCCTTGGGAGCCCCCTCTGGCAAGGGCAGACCAGAGGCCCCCGTGATGTACCATGAGCCACTGGGAACCTCAACACAGTCAGGCCTGCTGGGCTTTTCCTGCCTCTCCAGCTCCTCGCCCCTTGCATCGATGGAGAGGAGAGGCCGGCCCACAGCACCGAGTCTGTACCAGATGCCAGACTGTGTACGTCCTCAGCTAGTGCTCCCCACAACCTTCCAGACAGAGACGATGATTATCCCCATTTAACAAGCCCAGAGAGGCACAGAGCGTGTCAGCGTTGTTCACGGGGTGGGGCCAGGATCCCTTGGGAGAGTGCCGCAGCTTCCTGGGTTCCTTTGAGCACTGTTGCAGGCTTCCACGTGCAGACATGGCCCTAGGGATCCCGTGAGAATGCTGCGTCTGAATGGTTCAGCCTGGGGGTGATGCCTCATTTCTCACAAGTTGCTCTCAGTGGGTGTGAGTGTACCAGATCCTGCGTCCACAGGTGGAGTGGTGCAGAGTTGAGCGCTCTTTTACAGAGTGAAGTGGTGGGGGTGGAGCTGGTCCTGCTCCTCAGCTATCTGGGGCTTCTGGTTACTCCCCCTCGCACCCTCCCCCCCTTTGCTAAGAACTGGGAGCCATCTCCACCGCTGGGGTGCTGGCCCCCAAGGCCGCCCCTGTCTTTGACAGTGACCCTGAGATCTCTGATGTGGACGAGGATGAGCCAGGGGGGCTGGTGGGCTCTGTGGATGTCGTCTCCCCCAGTGGCCACTCTGATGCCCAGACTCTGGCCATGATGCTTCAAGAGCAGCTGGATGCCATCAACGAGGAGATCAGGTGAGGCAAGAGTGGGGCCTGGGAGAGGGTGGGCAAGCCTGCTTTGGATCTGGGACTGAATTACAGGAGAGAAGGAACCTCTACCTCTCCATGCTGTGTTCACGGGCGTCAGGTGAAGTTCTGGCTCTGAGCTGGGTAGCGGGGCCAGGTCCTCAGGAGTCAGCCGGACTGACTCCCGAGGACTGGTGATGAGGCTGAGCAGGTGGAATCGGGACCCCTGCAGGGTGAGCGACCCTTCCAAAGGCCCCTGCCCTCCACTCTATAGGAGAGGGCTTGGAAACAACTTGCCCAAGGCCACTCACATGGTCAGTCATAGAGCCAGGATTCAAACTCAGATCTGAGCGCAGTCCACTGTGCCTCGCTCCCAGTCCCCAGGGAGGCATCGCACCCACAGGAAAAGTTGCCAAGACCTCCACCTTGTCCTGCCTTTTTCCAGAGTTTGTTACCAATCTGCCAAACAGCCAGCACAGGGTGGAACTTCCCAGGGCAGTCTGGCTGGCTTGGCTCTGAGATTTCTAAACTTTAGGGTTTCACTGATCAGTGGGTGGGGGCAGGGGGTGGGGGGGGTCAGGGGAGAGACAAAGACGAACATTAACATAGTAACAAGCATAGTAACAGTAAAACCACATGCAATCACAGGAGTTTGTGCAAGCACTAAGCAGAAGGGTGGGGGTTGGAATCCACCAGCCGCCCCAAGAGAGGAGAGACCCGATGGTCTGCTGCCATGAAGCATGGTCTCGACCTCCCTCGGGGCGTGTGCTGGGTCACACAGCGTCACCGTGTGTTGGAATTCACAAGACGGCACAGCCTCCACATACATACATGAAGATGAGTTCTCTCCGAAGGAGAGCTGGCCCCTGTCCTCTGTCAGCCTCTGTGTATGTGCAAGGGTGTCTTGATGCACACCCCTCCTCTCTCTGAGTCCACACCCCCACATGCCCCCCATCAACCCTAATCATTATGGTCTCATTATTCCATAGAATGGGGAAAGGCCCTCGGGGGCCGGTATCTGTTGAAAAGCCCTGTGTTTGGAGACAACTGGCCTTGGCATTGTTGGGAGCCCCAGGATTGGTGCAAGTAGTTTATGCACTTGGCTGGCAACCAAAGTAGCAAGGCTGGAGGTTCTAGCCCACCGAGAGATGTCTCGTAAGAAAGGTCTAGCAATCTTGTTTGGAAAAACCAGCCATAGGTCACCCTGTGGAAGCAGTTCTCTTCAGACAAAAACAAGACAGCTATATGTCAGAATTACTGCAGCAGCAACTACTTTAAATTAAAAAAAAAAAAAAAATTGGGGCTGAGCCCCAGTGGCATAGTGGTTGTGCGCGGGACTGCGGCCCACTGGGATGGAGGTTCGATTCCAGCTCCACGGAGCAAAGGCTGGGCCTCCTACTCCCACCACCAGAGGGCAGTGATGCCCCCCAAAAATTGGGGTGGGGAGGAGGGGGAGCCATTTGATATATTGAGAAACTGAGGCCGGAGAACAAAGTACCCTTCTCAAGGTCAACCCCGTTGCTCAGGTAGTGGTGTCCCACTAGCTGAGACACCTCTTTCTCAGCAGCCGCTTTCATGGAATCTGGGGGCCAGGCTAGTTAGTGAGCGAGAAAGAAACGAGGTTCCCCGTGGCGGTGGGATGCACTTGACAGTGCCGCGCCCAGGGCGTGCCCGGTATGGCCCGGGCAGGCGCCATCTGGCCCTGTCTGCTCCCAGGATGATCCAGGAGGAGAAGGAGTCAGCCGAGCTCCGCGCGGAGGAGATTGAGACCCGTGTGACCAGCGGCAGCATGGAGGCCCTCAACCTGACCCAGCTGCGCAAGCGTGGCTCCATCCCCACCTCGCTGACGGCCCTGTCGCTGGCCAGCGCGTCCCCCCCACTCAGCGGCCGCTCCACCCCGAAGCTCACCTCCCGAAGTGCTGCCCAGGACCTGGACCGCATGGGGGTCATGACCCTGGTGAGAGTCTTTGCTGTTCTGGGGCTCTGTCTCAGGTGCTGGCCAAGGTGGGGTGGTAATAGGGTGGTAGGGCCCTGCTCTCTCGTCCCATGATTGGTGCAGGGGCCATGTCCCTCAGGAACATCTAGGTGTGGGAGGGGCTGGGCAGCGTCTCCCTCCCTTCCCCCTGGGATAAGCTCACCCAGTGCCCATCAGAAGCAGCTCAACTTACCCTCCCAAGGTGCCATGAATTTCTATTTAGGTGTTCTCTCCTGGCAGTGCCAGGGAGAGCCTGGGAGGGCACACCACTCTATTCTCTCTCTGCCCTCGGACCACAGGGCTGTGCTTAGGGTTGGTTTTGGGCACCCAGAAGGTGAGTGGACGCTCACCCTCCACTCTCCTTTCCAGCCCAGTGACTTAAGAAAACACAGGAGGAAGCTGCTGGTGAGTGCTGCCTGATGACCCAGGTACTCACGGGCTCCCTGCCCCGGCCTCTTCCCATCCCTGCCCCTCTCCTTTCCTGTGGGCCCCAGAGTCTGAGTCTGCACTCAGCCCCCTGGATCTCACCCCCACCCCCCTTCCTGTCCCTCTCCATGCCCCTCTGCCTGGTCCGGGCTGGGTAGGTAGGCCCCGATCTCGCCCTCTATCCCCTGACGGCTCCACTGTCTGTTCAGTCGCCAGTGTCTCGGGAAGAGAACCGAGAGGATAAAGCCACCATAAAATGTGAGACTTCTCCTCCTTCCTCACCCAGGACGCTGCGGCTTGAGAAGCTTGGCCACCCAGCCCTGAGCCAGGAAGAAGGCAAGAGGTAAGTGGGGCAGGCCCTGTGGCTGGCTGTCGCTGTCCCCCCACCTCACAAGGTCATCTCACCTCTCTCCTGCCCCCGACTACCCCGCTGCTCTCTGACACATCACCACGGGAGGGTGTTCCATGTCTCCTGTGGGCCCTTTTCCTTGACCCCCAACTCAGTTCTTCCTGGGGTCTGATCGGGGTCTTTCCTGCTGTCATTTAAGCTTGTTTCTTCTTTCCGTTGCACCCCTTCCTGACTGTCGCCCTCTAGCTCCTTGGAGGACCAGGGCAGCAACCCCAGCAGCAGCAACAGCAGCCAGGACTCCTTGCACAAGGGCACCAAGCGCAAGGGCATCAAATCGTCCATCGGCCGCCTGTTTGGCAAGAAGGAAAAGGGCAGGCTGGTCCAGCTGAGTCGGGATGGAGCCACAGGCCATGGTCTGTCCCCCTGCCAGCCGAGGGGCACGGGAGGGTACACTCGGGCCGGGGCTTCTCCTGTGGCCTCAGGGGTGGGTGGAAGCCACAGGCAGACAAACTTCAGCACCAGGAAGCCGGTGTATTTTGGTTAGAGCGTTTTCAGGGCACCATGAGCTGCCTTCTGAACGGGGAGCCTCCCATTGCCAAGGTGCCAAGTAGGGCTGGGTCGTGACGAGCGTCACTGCTGGGGAGGAAGCTCCCGTCTGGGTCTCTGAGGGGTCTCCCAGGTGGGAGGAGTCCTGGGGCCTTTCTGCTCGGGACCTTGAAGCACACTTGTGTTATGAGGCTGGAGAGATCCCCGACTTCTTCCCTTCAGGGTCGCTAAGAGTTGGGATTGCCTCGATGGCTATGAGTTTGCTTTTTTGGCGTGACTTCTTCAGAAGAGTCCGTTTTTGCCTTTCTTTAAGAGAAACAGTTACTGCCAGATAGCCTCAAAAGCACATCCACATTGTAAAATAATGAAAGAAATAGCTAAGAATATAAATTAAAGAGCCTCTTCTTAAATACCCTCAAACCACTCCTCTTGGTAAATTGAACCTGTATTTATTTTTCAGTTATTTGTTCTTTCAGAGACTGAAAAAAAAAAAAAAGCCGTCCTCACTGCTAACAAAACACGTCTGACTTACAGCTACTGTACGGGATAGGGTGGGACTGCCTCTGAGGGTTTCTGAGACTAATTCTTTATGCTTCATCTTTCCCCCTCAGAGATTGTCGGTATATATATACTTTACAAATAATGTCATTTAAAGTGATTTGTGTAATACATTGTCCATTTTCCAAAATATTTTTTAAACTTAAAAAGATATTTTGGAAACCTCACTACAACATATGCCAGAATATGTCATGGTTTTGACCACTCGATGCAGGGCTGCATTATGACCTTTGGGAGGCCTGCACATTTCCCCTCCAGGGTCCCTTATCCACATAGGAAGTAATTCATTAATCAGCTGCTTGATTAGTGAAAATTACATTCTATGGATGCATTGGTCTAAAAGTCATAGAATCCATCCTGGACTTTCTCTATGGAATACATTATTAACTGAGTGTTCAATCAGAGGGCTTTTACGATCCTTCTATGATAAAAGCCATGTTCACCATTGAGAGGTGGCTGCAATGAACTCGCTTCTCTGTAAGCACATGTATTTCTTGGAACACAGCCCTAGAATTAGTTGCTACATTGACAGGTATGAGCATTAAAAATACTGTTTGTGATAGATATTCTCCAAATTCCCCTTCACAAGACTGTCGCAGCCGACACAAGTTTTTCCAGTTGTCTGAGTTAGCTAGTGCGACTTTAACAGAATCCCAAGGTGGAGGCTTTGATCCACAGAGACGCATCCTCTGAGTGCTGAGGACACTCATCCAGCACCACGTCCACAGTGCTGGTTTCTCTCTGCTGGACCTGCACCCAGGGGAAAGTGCTGGTCTCCTCTGCACAGCAGGAGGCCCAACACTCCTTAGAGAGTTCCGTGTGTGTCGGTAGCAGTCTTGGGGTTAGTGTCTCAGTGTGGGGACCTCAGGTCCAAAAGGACACACAATTGGAACTTCACTGGTAGTGTGTCCACCTGCAGGACACAGTGCTGTTGTCACACCCAGTGTGGCTTTGTAGACATCACACCTGAGTGAGTGCCTGGACTTAACCTGCCATCGAGTCCATGCTGACTTTGTGGGTTCCTGAGACTCACTGTTCACGGGAGGAGAAGACCCTGTCTCTCTCCAGTGGTTTCAAACAGCTGACCCGATGGATCGCAGCCCCATGCAGAACTGCTGCGCCACCAGGGCTCCAGAGGTAGCGTCATTACATCTCTGTGATGACACAGGCAGGCCTTGGAGAGAGGACGGGTTTGGCTCCCCACCACCGCAGTAAAATGCATATAGGAGTAAAGCAAGGCGGATGGATTTGGTGGTGGTGGTGGGGTTTCCCAGTACATCTAAAAAGGTATATTTCCATATACTGTCGTTTGTTAAAGAAGCCTTGGTGATGTGGGCTATGTATTGGGCAGCTAACTGCAAGGTCAGCAGTTGGAACCTACCCTTCGCTTTTCGAGAGAAGGACGAGCCGTCCGCTCCCCTAAAGATTTCGTCTCAGAGACCCACTGGGGCAGTTCGACCTTGTGTTCCTGGGTGGTGCTGGGTCAGAATCCGCTCGATGGTGGTGCGTTTGGCCTGGCGTGGTAGGTTTAGTGTGCAGTTGCATTACGAGGAGATGGGAGCGTTGTGAGAACAACCAGATGATGTCATTTGGGCCTGCACTGGAAAAAATTATACAGATAGATTCGCTTGATGGGGCTGCCCCGAATGTACATTTTAATAATAATAAAAAAATCTGTGCCAGCACAAGAATGCGAAATGCAGTAAAACGGGATATGCCTGCGCCAAACTCCTGCACGTGCACGGTGTACAGTGGGGACGCGGTGAACGCCGGCTCTCCTGCTCGCTCCGTTCCCCCTCGCCACCGATGGGGTTATCGATCCAACAGGCATCTAGGGAGCAATGTGTGTGCCCGGCCTCCGTGTTGGTGTTGGCAGGAGACTCTTCCCTGAAGGAGCTCAGGGTTTCCCGAGAAGGCCTGCGAGGAGGCGACGCTGGAGCTGTGTCCAGATGAGGCTGTGCCCAGGGTGGGCCAGGAACTCAGGAGCGGGAGGGGTCATCTCACTCAGCCCTGAGTGGTAAGGGTGGCGGGAATGGCCTTGGGTCTGCATCACCGGAGTTGGGGCCAAGGCAGGGGCTGGGCTGGGGGCAGGGAGGGTGAGCGAGATCTGTAAGCAGTTGGAGGCGTTCCGAGTCGGGAAGAAGCAGGGCCGGGCAGGTGGTATGGAGAGCCGGGCTTGGGGCTGGCTTCTAAACCAAAGCTCACCACCGGTGACTCGATCCCAGTTCATTGTAGAGAACGAGGAGGCGCTTCTGAGGCTGTATCTCCTTATGGAATGAGGGAGCCTCATTGTGCTTCCTTGGAGCACCTCGTGGTTTCGAACTCCTGACCTTGTGTTCAGCAGCCCAGCCTATACCCATGACACCACCAGGGCTCCCGGGGCCAGCTCTCTGGGGCCTGGTGAAGTCCTCCGAAGGCGTACGCAAGTGACCCTTTGTCAGTGAGAGCCTGAGTATATTTCATGTAGAAAAAGGGACGTGGGCGGCCAAAGGAAAGAAGCTTTGAGGGCGAGTGCTTCGTGATGCTTCCCTGTACCTCAGGAGAGGGGTCCCAGCAGTTCGGGCGTTTGGCAACTTAGCGTCCAACCCCCGCCCCCACTCTCCCCGCCCCCCAGCTGCTCCTCAGGAAAAAGATGAGGTAGGTTGCCTCTGTACGGAGTGACAATCAGGGTAGGATCACTGCGAATCGGCATCGACTCGATGGCCGTGGATTTGCTAGACCTCAGCAGAGTGAGTGAGTCCTGGTAGGACAATGGTTAAGCACTCAATTCCACACCCAAAGGTTCCTGGTTCGAACCCACCAGGGGCTCCCTCGGTGAAAAGACCCGACTGTCCTCTCCCGTAAAGATTACAGCCTGGACAACCCACAGAGGTCGATCAGGAGGCAGCGCTAGTCCGTCATCAGGGATCCCTCTGAGGCGGAATTGGCACAGCAACAACCTCCCTGGGGAAGGTGCGACTAACCTAGCCAGTGGGCAGAAAGGCCAGGTGAACCCCTCTGCCCGGGACGTGAGCCTCTCAGCTGAGAAGGAGGGCCCCCTCCGCACCCTGCAGCCTGCAGCGGTGTGTATGTGTGGGGGGGGGAGGGGGGGAGTTATGGAGCTGACTGCTGGCGGGAAGCTGTCCGGAGGTAGAGTGTGCAGTCTGAGTCTGTCCTGTGCTACCCACATCATGTCAGCATTGGTGCTTAAGGCAGCATCTCTGATTGGTTTCTGCATGCCCATACCCATCACTCCTTGGTCAGGTGGGACGTAGGCTAGGACTTCTTAGAGAGAAATGAATTCTGCGATGCAGCCCCCTGCTGGGAATTCTAGAGGTTTCTGCCATCCATTGAAGATGCTTCACAGAAAGGGCTGGTCTACTGAGCTCTCCCAGAGAGAGGATGAGAGAGAGACTTTACCTCTGGCCCCAATTCAGCCCGTTCTTCTCTGGGAAGTTCGGAGCCCTTTCCGCGTTCTCTTGGGACCTTGGCTGGGAGGAGGGAAAGTTCTGTGTAGGATTCTGCTGCTGCTGGGATGGCCACCTTTGTTCCATCCAGGTAGAAAACGCCTCCAGGCCTCACCCTTTCAGCCCATGGGCTGCCACTCTGGGACTGACTGGATGCAGGGACATGGGGCGGAAGCTCCAGGAGCCAGGGTCTATTGCCCAGGTGCCCTCCTGCTGCTGAGGGAGGAGAAACAGAGGGCCTGATTGCTAACACCCATCTCTGCCACTCTAGTTCTCCTCACGGATCCCGAGCTCAGTCTGCAGGAGACCATGGTGCCAGCCAAGCTGGGGACCCAGGCCGAGAAGGACCGGCGGTTGAAGAAGAAGTAAGGACAACAGCCGTAGGCAGGGTCTGTCAGGGAAGGCCAGCCCTCTCCTGACTCATGAACAGAGTACAGGCAGCCAGAGCCCCATTGGATCCTATTGGGAGTGAACTGGTCCCTGCGGGAACACCGGGCCGGAAGGCAGTTCTCAGGACGCCCCTCAGGGAGGCAGACAAGGGGGTGGGAGTGGGAGGGTGGCCTGGACCTATGAGTTTACGGCAAAGGCCATGGGGATGGTCAAACTAGTGAATCAGGTTAGATAGAAGCCAAGAGCCTTTGTTTGATGTCCCTGCTTCAAGCTTGGCACAGAGGTGGTAGCCCCAGGCTGCGAGGGCAGGGGTTACAGGAGTCCAGCTCTTGGAATAGCTCAGGGACTTCAGGAGTGAGCACGACGGGGTAAGAACAGCCCTTGTGTTTCCTTTTCCTACAAGACACCAGCTGCTTGAAGATGCCCGCAGAAAAGGAATGCCCTTTGCCCAATGGGATGGCCCAACTGTGGTCTCCTGGCTGGAGGTAAGTCTGACAGAGAGTGTCCTGCCCAAGGCACAGTGGGAGGGAAGAGAAACATCTCAGGCTGAAGGTGGCATACCCGGGACTCTCCAGCCCAGTGCCTGGTACCCTATCCAGTGTGCAGTGACATGGGAAGACAGAGTTGAGGCTGTGCTCTGAAGCCTTCTGGGTAATGAAATTTGCCGAGAACCAGTCAGCCTCAAGTCGATTCTGACTCATGGCGACCCCATGCCTGTGCGCTGTAGGGTTTCCATGGCAGAGGCTCGGAATTAGACCCCCCGGCCTTTCTTCTGAGCTGCCCTAGGGAGGATTTGAACAACTGGGTCTGTGAACTACCTGCATGGGCCAGGGACTCCTTGGCCAGGGCATTAGACTTGAATCTCCCTGCAAGCTGTCTTCCAGAAGTGGACTCTCCAAACGACGTTGGGAAAATCCCCCGACTTTTCCAAACCTCAGAGTTTTCGTTTGTAAAATAGGAGAGCTAGTTGGCGGTATCTTTCAATTTGTTCCAGTGATTTTTTTCTTGCGGCATCTGTGGGATTTTCACGGTCTGCGATCATGTCATCTATCGATCGAGAGAGTTTTGCTGCTGCTTTGTCAATTTGGACAACAGGCCAAGGTGGGGGGCTGGGGGTAGTCACCAGTACAGTTTGAAGTTCCTGCATTTGCTCTCTGCATTTGCTGCCTAGTGACCATGGACAAGGCCTGCCTGTGCTCCTAGGTTCTGCTGATCCCTGGCCCTGGGGCTCAGATCTTGGGCAAGTCCTAAATTCCCCCCTGTGCCCACAGCTCTGGGTGGGGATGCCTGCCTGGTACGTAGCAGCCTGCCGGGCCAATGTCAAGAGCGGTGCCATCATGTCTGCCCTGTCGGACACGGAGATCCAGCGTGAGATTGGCATCAGCAACGCCCTGCACCGGCTCAAGCTCCGGCTGGCCATCCAGGAGATGGTGTCCCTGACCAGCCCCTCGGCCCCACCCACCTCCAGGACTGTGAGTGGCCTTGCCCCACCTACGACACTTCCTGAGGTTCCTGCGTGGCGTGTGCACAGTCTTCCAGTGCACCAGGTCTTCCACCTGGTCTCTAGGGGCACCCCAGCAGGCCTGCTCCCCGCCTTCCCACAGTCCCGCCTGGTTTTCACTTCCTCTTCTCTGTTCTGGGACGGGTTTCCAGCATGGGACATCAGGGCATCCGGCTGTGGGAGGGGGTGGGAAATGAGAGAGAAGGGCACTCTCCACTGTCCCTTTCATTGTGGTCCATCCGCAGGCCAGCACCCTTTATTCAGGAAACTCTTTGTGAGCACGTTCTAAGTGGCAGGCAGTCCCAAGGGAGCAGGGGTGGGGTGAATGCTCCCTTTTAAGAATGGTGGCCCCTGCTGTCCGGTGTGTCTTGCTCTGGGCCACACCTTTGGGAGGCTTCAGCGGAATGGGGCTTTGTTCATGTCCTTGGGGGCCCAGCCTGGTGGAACTCCCAGGCCTAGCTCGATGCTTCCTCTGCTTGCAGTCTTCCGGGAACGTCTGGGTCACGCATGAAGAGATGGAAACTCTAGCCACATCCACTAAAACAGTGAGTCTGGCTCTTGCACGGGCGGCTCCCTGGAGGCACATGTGGGAAGGCGAGGGGACTGTGGGTGCTCTTGTGCTGTGGGGAGGCTCTTACTGTAGCACCGGGCTCTGTTCTTGGGGTGGAGGGTCTGTAGGGGGAGTGGTGAGAGTAGGTTTAGTTTGTGTGCGGAGAGGCCTCCTCCTTCTCCGCTTGGCCCTCTGGTCCCCGCAGTGGAGTGGAGCTGGGCTTTGGAGGGCTGTGCCCTGACTCTGGGAGCCGGAGTCCCTGCCTTGTGCTTGGTCCTTGGCGGAGGAGCAGGAGGAGATGGGGAAGCCTGGTGTCCTGCCAACCTCCTCCCCAGGCCACGTGTGTATGGACGTATGTCTTTGCCACACCCACTCGCTCCCCTCTCTCTGCATCGGGGGCGGTTGCAGCAGCCTTCTGGTTTCTCTCCCTGCCTCTCTCCCACTCCCTTTTGACATGGTGAGAACTCATGTGTGCGGAGAGGCTCCAAGCTGGAAACGATGTGTCTTTGGGTATAAACATCCTGAAGGCTTGTGATTAAGTATGTCCATTGATATTTCCTCTAGCAGGGTATGACCAGTTTATTTGACAATTTCTAGAACAGCAGTTCTCAACCTTCCTAATACGTGACCCTTTCACACAGTTCCTCATGTGGTGGTGACCCCTCACCCACCCATAAAATTATTTTCGTTGCTACTTCATCACTGTAATTTTGTTACTGTTATGAGTTGGGTGACCACTGTGAAATGGTCATTTGACCCCCACAGGGGTCACGACCCACAGGTTGAGAACCGCTGTTCTAGAAGACTCATCATCATAATAAATCTCATTTACAAAGGGGAAAAAACCATCTTACTTTATTAATGAAATTTGCAATATGCTTGGGCCGACAACTTAACTTGACTGCTTCCTCATGTTGACATACGAACGGGCACTACTAAAAATTTCTTGTCCCAGCCAACTTCCTCTAGTCACCTGCCCAAAGTACGATGCTGCTGCTGCTTGTGCCTGGCAGGGGGTCTGGGCTGGGGGCTGCTGGGTTTCTTGACCTTGCTTGTTTCCCCTGACACGCTGCACATGTTCCTGCTGCTAGGACAGTGAGGAGGGCAGCTGGGCTCAGGTAAGCCTCTTCCCTTTGCTGGAACCAGCTCTTACACGTCCAGGGCCATCTTCTCTGGACAGGTCCTCTCCCCAGCCCCGCCCTGAGTCCCCGAGCATTTACCTGCCCCTTCATCGCAGGAGCGCAGGGCGCAGGTTCCTCCTGATGCGCCCTCCCCTTCCTCCCTCCCCTTTCTCTGCTGACTCTGTTTTCTCAGAATGGCAGGTGTGGAACCCAGAGAGCTAGAGTGTTCTCTCCCCTCTGTCTGGCTCCTTTGCTCTCAGTCCCTGTGGCCTACTGGTTCCTGTGGGGGCGTTGAGCCCAGTGCTCAGGACAAGCCGCTTTTACTAGTTAAGCCAGGCTATGGTTTGGTGTTAAGAAGTCCTGAGGGTAGGGGGTATATTTTGGAAAGATTATCCCCATGGCAATGGTTTCAAGGGTTCACCCAGGCCCTGAGGCTCCAGATCTCTGAAGTCTGAGAGTTTGGAATGTTCTCTGCATCCTCCTTTGCACCCCACTCCCCATGGTGACTCCCATGCAGTCACATAGCTTATGTATGTGTTTTGTATGTACTGACGGCTTCACCTTCACAGACAAGGAAAGAAGAGGGTTCCGTCTAGATAGAAGCAATGTGTCTGGTATAACAGAGAGTGGGGTGGGGGCAAGGGGTGGCTGTTACAATGGAAGGAGTGTGTGTGTATGTGTGTGTTGCCTGAACAGAGCGGGGCAGGATGGGGCTTTGAGGGCAGGGGGGAGTGGCACAAAGGATGGGAGAATTTTTTCCCTAGATGACCAGGCACAGCCAACTGAGTGCCTGCCTGTTTGGGGACAGCTGTTATTTTGACCCCTTCAGCCAACATTTCACTAAGGCCCCTGTGGCCTGTGTGAGGCTACCCATTTCCCAGAGTCATGCTGACTTTCTTCCACCTCTCTCCATGCCCGCTGTCACACAGCTCAGGCCCTGGACCCTGGGGGACCCCTTGAATCCGGGAGGCAAGTCTTGCAGAGTCAGCAGGAAGAGTCTATGAACCCTGCCGCCCAGAAGCCATCTCCTTACTGGTCTTTGGGTATCCTAGGCCTGTTTACCCACCCCCAACCCAGGGTCTCATGTAGGTGTCATATTCCACCCCCCCCACCCAAGTTGAACGGAAGGGCCTTTCAGGGCCCTGGTAACTGCTTCTGTTGATTCGTTCGTTTGGAAACTCATCTGTGTGTGGGATTTTTGTCACTTTAAGACCAGAACGTGTCCCATTTCAACTCCCCATTTCCCACCTCTCCTGGGTTAAGAGTGGGAATGAGTGGAAATTCGAGTGAGCTGCCTTTATTCCTCAGGTGTAGAGAATGGATCAGTGGTTTCCCCAACCAGATGGGTCCACTACAAGCTGCTCACCGCCTTGCCCGTCTTGCTCCCTCAGACCCTGGCCTACGGGGACATGAACCACGAGTGGATCGGCAACGAGTGGCTGCCCAGCCTCGGGCTCCCACAGTACCGCAGCTACTTCATGGAGTGCCTGGTGGACGCCCGCATGCTGGACCACCTCACCAAGAAGGACCTGCGGGTGCACCTGAAGATGGTGGACAGCTTCCATCGGTGAGTACAGCGGGGACCCAGGCCCTCCTCCCGCTCTAACCCTCCATCCTTTCTGTGGCTTGTTCTGAGTGCCCAAAGTCTCCCTGGTTGAATCCTTGTCTTGTGCTGGAGTTTGAAAATGTGACCTGCCTCCCCTCTAACCTTTCAGATACCAAAAGCCGTTTCTCTTTAGCTTCCCTGCCCAGTCGGAGGCACTTGTCTTGGGGCTCTGTGGGCCTGCATCTGGACTTGTGTACATTTACCCCAAAAAGATTCTAGCTGAACCCAACATCCAAGCCAAGAAATCGCTGTCATCGAGTCAATTCTGACTCCTGGCAGCCCTCTCTGGGCTTGTAACAACAGCGAATCTTTACTAGAGCAGACAGCCTCATGTTTCTCCTCCAGAGCAGCTGCTAGATTTGAACCCTTGGCCTTGCAAATTGGCAGCCAAGGGCTGGGAAAGCACTGAAAATCCTGAGGAGCAGTTTGACTCGGATGCATGCAGGGTGGCTGTGAGCTGGCCCCAACTCTATGGCAACAGGTTTGGCAGTTCCCTCTGAGTTGAGGAGCGAGGTCTTTCTGGCCCTTCCTCCAGCGTCCCTGGTCTGAGCCTCAGTGCTGGAAGACAGCCATGGTCTTGCCACTGTACCACCAAAGCTGACCAAGCCTCGGCTTTGAACCTGCGCCCTTGTGTGTGTGCCACCCCATCTTCTCTGCCTCCACTTTGCTGAAGAGACTTGTTTAAGGGACTGTAGCAGAGGGCTCAAACTGACACCTGTTGGGGGGAGGGGGGTTGGGCCCACAGGTGTGTTTTATTTGGCCTGCACAGCATTTTAAGAAGCATGAATGTAGCTGCCAGAATTTCAGCTTCAAAATTCTGAGATTTTATACCACATTCTAGATTTCTGACTTCTCTTGGCACACGGAATGCACCATCGGCCCATGTCAGTGTGTGGAAGCAGACATCAGCCCCTCTGAAGACAGAGCAGGCATGGCCAGGCCCCCTTTTCTCTCCTGCCTCTCCACACCTTACCTCCTGACACGTGTTTGCTGTCCTCTTGACCTTTGTCATTAGTGGGCATTGAGCTGGATAGCAAGCCAGGTGGTAGTGGTGCCAGGAGTTGACTTATCTCAGGACCTCCTTCTTAACATCCCGTTGCACATCTGTAGGCAGCGGTTTGAGCCTGATCGTTTGCTTTGAGTGAAAAGTAGGACAAGAGGTGAGGCTGGGGGAGAGTGGCTTTTCAAGGCTCCCTCTGCGATGTCACAGACCCTGCTATCTGGACAGTTGGTGGTGTTGGCTGCTCCGCCAGTCTCAGACCCGCTCCATGCGTCATGGAAGGAGACACTGCCCCCCCACCCCCGTGCCATCCCAGGATCGATTATAGGTCGAACTGCTTTCATCCAGAGCGTTTTCACCGGCTGGCTGGTCAGAAGTACATTGCCAGAGCTTTCTTCCTAGTCTTTCTGATTCTGGAAGCTCCAATGAAACCTGTTCAGAGTTGCCATAGCCACTCTCAAACCTCCGTTGGCGATGAGTGACGGCTGGGAATCAAACCAGGGGCCTCACCTGGAACCACAGGGGCCCTGCAGGAAGGTAGCCCTCATTTTATGGACAAGGAAACTGAGGCATAGGAAGACCTGCCCAAGGTCGCACAGGGACGACAGCAGCATGAGGTTAGAACATAGCGTCCAACTTGGAGCCTAACCTGCCCTGCCCCATGCACAAGGGCTGACTTGTGAGGGAAACCTGTGCCCCCCCCCCCCCCCCCCCCCCCCCCACATCACCCTTCCATTACCACTGGGCTGAAAGGGCGTCATTTGTCTGCTCAACAGCCTGCAGACCAGCTGCACCTGTTCCTCCCCAGTGATTGATGGACAGGACACAAGGGCCCTGGCCCATCAGAGCTGCGATGCGCCTGGCCTCCTGGAGGTCTGCCAGGCCAGCCCCATCTCACCAGTCCATTTGGACTGTTAGCAACCTACAAGGCGGACGAGAACCGCTTTGTGGGGTTTACGAGACTCTAACTCTTACCCCAAGAAGATTCTGGGAGCAGGATTTCCTCTTTCTCCTGAGGAGCAAGCAATGAGTTTGAACTGCTGAATCATCAGAAGCCCAACCATGAACCCTCTGTGCCACCAGGACCTCTTCAGACCCACACAGGACCGCAAACCCCCTCCCTGAGAATGCTGCCCAGTCCTCAGGAGGAAATCCTGGGTCCCAGAGCCCCCAGGCATCAAGCTTACAATTATGAGCACTGTGGCGCTTCCAAAGCATTGTCATGTTTGTTACCTCAACTGTACACCTGCTTTTCTTTCTACTTGATGGCTCTAGAAACTCTATTAAGACCCTTTCTTTTCTTTTTTTTGACAAGGAAGGTTTTTTTTTTTTTTTTAAACTGTCATTTTATAGACGGGAAAACCAGTCCATACAGGTTATCTGAGTTCCACTGGCCACTCCACCCCAGGTGCTGAAGGAAAGAGGCGGACACGCTTGCCTCTTGCCAAGCAGGTGTGTGTTCTGTTCCTCAGGGCATATTGCGCTGCTGTGCAGGAGTGACTTTGACTTGGCTCACACGCTGTCAGAAACACATCCTCACAGTGGGACTGTTCACAGTGCCCTGGGTGTGGCCCCGGGGTGCTGTGGGTTAGCACCAGGCTGCTCACTGCAGGGGCGGCAGTTCGAGCCCACTGGCTGCTCTGTAGGAGTAAGACGAGGCTACTTGCTCCTGGAGAGATGCCGAGAAACCGTATGGAGCAGTTCCTCTGCCCCACAGGGCCTCCATGGATCAGAATCGACGTGATGGCAGTAGGTCTGGCTTCTGTGGTTTGGAATGTTCCAGTTGCTGGGCTAACCCCCTCCACTCATTATCAGCTTGAATCCTCATAACAGCCCTGGAAGAGAGGCATGCTCTTTCCCCTAACTCCTAAGAGGGAACTGAGGCTGAGCGAGGCTCCTCAGAGGCCGGACTGGCATGCACACGTCGAGCTGAGCTGAAGGCCTGCACCTACTGTGTGGGGTCTTGGTCTCGTAGTACTGCTGTGACAGAGGGATATACCACAGGTGCCAACCCCAAAGACCAGGAGCCTGGGCGGCTGAGTTCAGGCCACTAACTAGGGGACCGCTTTCCCTCTTGGCCCTAAGGGAAGAGCTTGTCTTTTTGCACTTCCTGGTAACCTCCCCCCCGGCACTGAGCCCTCCTGTGTGTGCTCATTTCTGCCGCTGTGCTGTTCTTGCTCAGGAGCGCCAGCTTTAGGACCTAGCCGGACCCCTTAGCATCGGCAAAAACTCTAGGCCCAAACAGGATCAGCCCCACAGGTGTAGGTCGAGGATCCTGTTCGTTACAGGGGGGATGCAATTCATTGCCCGTCACAGCAGCTTTAAGGGTCAGGGCACAGAGTGAGCAATGGCAGCGGGTGAGATGGAAACTCGACACAAGGCATTTCCAGTCATTGCGGGGTGGGGTGTTCCTATCCCCTCAGGATGGACTGAGGCATAAACCAGGGGCTTGAACCACGAGTAGGCACCTTGAACCAGAAGAGGGTCCTCGAAGTTGTGGCCCTAAGCCCCAGGGAAGAGCAGGTTCAAGGCAGGAGGACTGGGGGCTGAGCTGAGGTGAGAGAAGAAGGCCATCAGTCGAAGAAAGCCCCCCCGGGCATTAGGGAACCTCTGGTTTGCTTTGTTATTTTCCTACTTTCTTAAGGACCAAACCCAGAGAGACAGAACGAGGTGTTTCAAGTGAAGGAAGGGCACTGAACTGAGAGCTGCCCTACGGTGCGGTGAGATGTGAGTTCCCATCCCTGGATGTGTGCTCAGCACAGGTCAGAGACTGCTCAGCGGAAGCTACACAGGTCACCCCGCACCAGGTGGGCTCAGGCTGGAAGACCTGCAAGGTTCTCTGGAGCCCCAGGCTCTGTGGACCTCAGCCTGGCCTAGTTACGATTTACTGAGGACCTACTTTGTGCCTGACTTGCTCAGATACTTTCAGGATCTCTCACTGATGGTGCTGTTTAATTCATTTAACGTTATGGAATGCTTGCCTGCAATAGGGGCACTGCCGCCTCATACTACACTAGGGGTTGAGATACAGTAAGGAAAAAAACATGCCCCACCTTCATGGGAGAGTTTATAATCTGTGAGACAGGCAAGGAACAGGAGACATAGAATATGTGTGTATACATATATGGATGTGTGGAGTCCCGGGGTGGTACAGATGGTTCATGTGCTAGCCTGAGAAGCTGAAGATTGTAGGTTTAAGTCAACCCAGAAGAACCTTGGAAGAAAACTTAAAACCAACCATTGAAAGTTGTGTGCGGGACACCAGTCTGCCCTGACACACACAATCTCGAATAGACTAGACAGCAACTGGGATATACATAATCATGTTCATGTCCACATACATACACATCTATGTAGTATACACATGCATACACATACAAGTACATATACACATATGTGCATATACATATGAATAATGCTGGAGGGAAATGAAGAAATTGAAGATTTTTATTGACTTCTCCATCTGAAATTGATCAGAAATGCAATCAAGGAATTGGTAGTTGGAAAATAGGGCCTTGGTGATGGAAATGGTGCTAGAGACTGTATGATAGAATTTTGACGGCTCATTCATTGCACGTGCATTTTTTTCCCAACCACATGTGCCCACACACATGAATTTCCCAGGATGGAATACAGAGGAATAGACTACTTATACTTCCGTCAAAGAGATGATGGAGAAAAGCTCGATATCCTGACTCTCACCATCAGTTATTCATGCCAGTTCAAGTTGGCACTGAAAGAAATGAAAACAAGCCCCCAGAAGGGCAAAGCAATGAGTATATCTCACCTGCGCTTAGAGGCCATTTCAGGACTAGGCTGCATGGCCAGATGTCTTGTGGGAGGACATCAAGGACATTATATACAAAGACTATCAAAGGTTATTAAAAAGACAGGCAAGATAGCAAGGGCCAACATGGATATTTGAGAAGCACCTAAAGCCTACTCTTGAATGTAAAGCCACTAAGCAAATGGAAGAAATGGTGAAGTCAAAGAGTTAAACAGGACGCGTCAAAGGGCAGCTTGAGAAGACAAAGTATTCTGAGGACGTGTGCAGAGATCCAGAGGCAGAAAACCACACAGAAGTGCATGCTGGGCTCTTACAGGCCAAAAGAACTCAAGGAAAACGTCCGAGCCTCCATGGACATATCAAAGGGTTTGACCGGTTGCTGGAAAAGGGGAAGACCATCAAGGAGAGGGTGTGGCTGTGACCCAGCAGTGGGGTCAAGCAGCATCAGGGGGGGCGGTGTGTTTCTTTCTGTTGTCTGCAGGGTCTCTGTGAAAACGAGACAACATGGAGGCACCGGACAAAGGCGACAGCAATAACTTGAGCAAATGCTTGCTCCCTGCCGGGCGCATCAGCACAAGATGGGCACACTAACAAGAACCCTGAGAGATAGGACATGAGGGGTGGGGTGTGCTATGAACAATGTCACCTGTACTCAGACCTACAAAGAAGTAAGATGAAAACGCAAGGAACAAGCTCAGTTCAATGAGCAAATCTCCATATTACTTTTTTTTTTTTAGTTATTATATTCCCTGACTTGTACCACACACATTTTACATATGACTGTTTCAAAGTGTTGACTTCTGGAGGATCATCCTTTTGATTAATAGATGAATGTATTTGTGCTGACATAAGTGAATGAATAATTATCTTCTTAAAGAAAGAAAATGGAAGGCATACACAGAGCCACGGTACCAAACAGAACCGGGTGATGTGCATCCTCTTCAGAAGGCTGCAAAGGACGATGAGCCGATAGTAGTGGAGGAGAGAGTCTTTACCACACTGGAGGTCTTGATGAAAAGTCTCCGGGAAGTCAGACCACAAATTGACATGTTTCAGCACACAGATGTGGTGCTGGAAGATGCCTGCCTACTCATTTATGCCAAGAGATTTGGAAGACAGCTACCTGGCCAACTAAATGGAAGAGATCCATTCTAAAGATAGGTGGCCAATGGAATGTGGAAATGACAGGACAATGTCATCAAACTCCCATGCAAGCAAATTTTTGCTGACGAGAATGGAAAACCAATTGCAGCCGTACATGGACAGGGAAATTCCAGAAACTCATGTAGGATTCAGAAGAGGATGTGTGGAATGAAGGATTCCATTGTGGATGTCAGATGGATTTGGACTGAAAGCAGAGAGTACTAAAAAGATGTTCACTTGTGTCTTATGGACTGTCCAAAGGCGTTTGACTATGTGGATCATACCATTATGGCCAACATTGCAAAAAAGAGGAGAATCCCAGAACATTGAAGGGTGCTCTGATGGAACCTGCAGGTAGATTAAGAAGCAATTCTTCGAGGGAGGGAGGGGGAAAAAAGAGGAGCTGATTCCAAGGGCTCGTTTAGAAAATGACGATGACAACATATGTACAGATGTGCTTGACACAATGGATGTATGGATGGATAGTGGTAAGAGCTGTAAGAGTCCCCAGTAAAATGATTTAAAAAGCAAGCAAGCAAATGAAGAAGCAGTTCTTCAAGCAGAACAAGCGCTGCTACCTGGCTTGGCATTGGGGAGGGTGTGTATCAGGGAGGTATCCTTTTACCAGACGTACTCTGTCTGTATGATCCAGTTCTCTGAGGAGGACATCAGTGTTAGAGGAAGATTTGTGAATAGCGTGATGGGAAAGACGTCCTTCACACCACGCAGAAATACAACAGTGCTTGCTGAATGCAAGAAGGGTCTTGAAGTGCTCGCTGATGAAGATCAGACGATGGCCTTCAATGTGGGTCTCACCTCAACATGAAGAAAACAATCGCCCCACAACTGTGCCCGTAAGCAGCAGCCTGACCCATGGAGGAAAGTCTCAAGTGGGCAAGGATTGTATTTTGCCTGGGCCCACAATCAATGCCATGGAAGTAACGCTCAAAACCCAACTCACTGCAGGAGATAAGCCTGCTGCCAGCGATCTCGTCTGAGTGCTAAAAGGCCAACATGTCCCTCAGAGGATCAAGGTAGGCTTCATCCAAGCCATATTGTTTTTGTGTTACCTCGTATGTATGTAAAAGCTGGACAATGAATAAGGAAGACTGAACAAGACTCAGATGCCCTAGAATCTTAGTCATGACAAAGAACATTAAAGACACGTGGACTGCGGTAAGAATGAGCTAATCTGTCTTGGAAAAAGTTTAGCCAGAGTGCTCCTTGGAAGTGAGGAGGTGACACTATCTAAGGAGACACCATCACCTGGAGAAGGACATCACGCTTCATGAAGGAGAAGGCCCGTGCCTGAGAGGAAGGCCCGCCCCAAGATGGGCAGATGGAGGGACTGCACCAATGGGCTGACCAGAAGACGAATTGTGAGTTGACACAGTGTCAGTCGGCGCTGAGTTGAAACCAATGGGGCAGCCCCCAGCAGGAACGGTGAAGGCGCTTGGGAGTATGGAATCAGGGAGGGTGCTGTTTCTATTTCAAATCAGATGGACAAGGTGACATTTGAGCCAAGAGTTAAAGGGCCATGCAGCAAAGTGGGCTGAGAGAACAGGCAGCACCAGGGCCCAGTGCATGGGTGCCAAGCACATGCCCAGTTGAGGGGACACTGGGGCTGCGGCAGACATGGGGAGAGTGGTCAAAGGGAGGGTAGACAGGGAAGGAGGCAGATCAAGGAACATGTTGAAGGCCATTGTGAGAGCTCTGAGTGAAATGGGAGTCCAGTTTGACTTGCAGGACATAAGGTTCTTGCAAGAGTTAAGGGTCTTTGTTTTAGTTCCAGCATAGTGCCTGGAGAGGAAGAGACGTGTCAGGGTCATTCCGCCTCTTGTCGGTCACTCCTGTCCACTTTCTGGAGGGACAGAGAAGGAAGTGGCCTTGGGATGAGGGGTCTAAGGCCTCTTCCAGGGGAAGGAGATGCCTGGGTGCCTTTGGGTGCTCTTTTACTGGAAAAATACCCTGGACATGCTGTGACTAGAGCTGGGTATCTAGGCAATGGTGTGGGGGACTGGGGTCCGCTGAGGCATGGGCTCAGGATGCTGTGTGCCCACAGCGCCAGTCTTCAGTATGGCATCATGTGTCTGAAGAGGCTGAACTATGACCGGAAGGAGCTGGAGAAGAGGCGGGAGGAGAGCCAGCACGAGATCAGGGGTAAGGTTCGGGCTCCTCGGGGCCTCCTGGGAAGGGCATAGGGGTAGGACCTGCCTGCGGACCCTTGGGTGGACCAAGCATAGAGAAAGCATTCAGTGCTTCAGGAAAGCTCCAGCTCATAGAGGAAAGATTGGCCCCTCAGAGCCTTAAGGAGCTCTGGTCTAACGGAGGAGGGAGAAGGGGGCAACAGCCATACCCATAGGAGGCTGTTGCTTGATGAAGAAACAGCCCCTGCCCAGGTGGCTGTAACACCTGTCCCCTCCCCCATACCAGGCTGTGGACCCGGCTGGATAAATGTCCATCCCTCCCCAAGGCCAGCCGGGTTGCGAAGGTGTGAAAGGTGCCTGTGGGACTTGGGTTGGCAGGAGAGAGGGGAGTCTTGGTGAGACTGGGCAGTGGGCAGAGTGAAAGGTCCATTCCCGCCTGGCAGCAGGGGATGCCCTGTGCCCTGACTTTGTGACGCAGCTGAGGTCAGGCTGGCAGGGATGGAGCGAGGTGGGTGGAGATGGCTCTCCAGAGCCCAGTTGCCGTGGTGGACAGAAATGGCTGAGACCCAGAAAGCCTGGGGCAGTGGGGCTCGGCGTCTAGGTAGCACCATTTCTCTGTCCTTAGAGGAACCTCGGCCGACCTGTGGCCTTGCCCTTTTTCTCCCCCACCCTCCAGATGTGCTGGTCTGGACCAACGACCAGGTGGTCCACTGGGTCCAGTCCATCGGGCTGAGGGACTATGCCGGGAACCTGCAGGAGAGTGGTGTGCACGGTGCCCTGCTGGCCCTGGACGAGAACTTCGACCACAACACGCTGGCGCTGGTTCTCCAGATCCCCACACAGAACACTCAGGTGGGCCACCTCCTCGTGACCCGTCACGTCAGTCAGGCTCTCTCACTTGCCTTGCAGGGATTTGTGGAGGTCTTCTGGAGTCTGTTCCCTGAGGTGTGTGTGTGTGTGTGGGGGGGATCACAATGTCCTCAGACCTCCATGGATGTCCCCTGTGCACAGCCCTAACCCCAGGGGGACACCGACCACATAGTGTGCACCTACAATGTTCATCCCACGCTGCAGGAGGCACCCAGCTCCTCCCCACCCTCCTTGACAGCTTGGTGCCTGCTTTCCCCCTAGCAGGGTTTCCCCAGAGAACTGGTCCTGGAGCCGGTGGGAGTCAGAGAGCCCCTGTGGCCTTTGTCTCCCGCCCTCCAGGGGTCTGCTCCGGAGCCAACCAAGGACAAGCCTCCCTCAGGGCCTCTCCACCCCAGGGCTTTCTCTCTCGTCAGCAGCCAGAAGTTTAGCCATCTCTGTCAATTACACTCATAATTATTGTAGAGCTGTCCTCTGAGAATCCATCTCAGTTCCCTGGGAACTGACTTCCGGTGGGTAATGGAGTCCAGCAGTGTACCTAGTGTGTACAGTACTTCCTGACTGTATTTGTCCCGGCTCCCCTGGGGGGAACTGGCTAGTGCTAATGCTGGCGGTTCTGTAGGGGGGGCTGCCTCTGACCACTTCTCACCTTTTGTGATTCTGGAAGTGCACTGTGCTGCCTCTGCGCCGCCCCCACCCCCCCCTTGAGGCCCCCAGACAGAGTGGTCTTAATTCCTTTAGCGTTTCCTCATCGAGACTCGCCTCCTTCCTCTGATTGTGTTAGCCGCCCTTGTCTGGACTGATTGCAGCTGTCAGGGCTCTTGAAATGCAGCCACTCCAACTGGCCGGCTATTCTGGGAGCAGATGCCTTCTGGCTCGTGTGAGGGCAGAACTGTGCTGTCTGAACTGCTGAGTACTGCCGTGTGTGTGTGTGTGTGTGTGTGTGTGTGTGTGTGTGTGTGTGAGAGAGAGAGAGAGAGAGAGAGAGACAGCAGTCCACCGGGCAGTGTGCCCCCTTGGCAGTGACCTTCCTTCAGCTCACAGCCTAAATCCCCTCATTCTCTAAGCAAGATTGCCCCCCAGATGCAGTTTCCCTGCACTTGCCCACTCCGAGCCTCCCCTGCAACCTTGCTGCCTCCGCACAGCTGCGTGCGCTGTTTCTGACATTCAGACCTGTCATCGTCGCCTCCCCTCACCCAGAGGAACAGCGTCATCTGGATACCTCTCAGGTGGCTTGTAAAAATGTGGTAATGTGTTCCTAAAACCGACAAAAGCCTGTCCCCAGGGAGCCCTGTGGTTCCGCGCCTCTGCCCAGGATGGAGCTGGGTTTTGATTTCCGACCTCTAAATGCATTTATTTTTGCGGAGAGCAGTGAATCTGTCAGCACCGGCAGGGACACCTCTCGCTTGCTTTCTACCCTTTTAAATTCCCCTGACTCATTCATTTTCTTCGCTATTGGGGAAAGAGGCATCTGACCTAGTATGTAACACTGTAGGGAAGAGGGTTAAAAATATCTCTGGGCAGTTTTGAAAATGTTTGTGTTTTTAGCATTTCCCCAAACTCCAAAGTTGTTGTTCAACACTGGGGAAGCAGAGAGGTCTCGGGGCACTATCCAACCCAGAAACCATCGAGAGAGCCCTGACCGCAGTTTGCCAAATGTATGCTTTTGCTGTAGAATGGCATCCCATCTCTGGATTTAGCCCAAATCAGCCCAGTTCTGGTTCTCCTTGGTCTAGAGACTCCTTAACCCCGCCCCCAGAAAGGTGTGTCTCATTGAGGTAGTGCTGCGGAAACAGAAATCCCATAGTGGATGACTTTAGCAAACAGAAACGTTTCCTCCCACAGTTTAAGAGGCTAGACGTCTGAATTCAGGATGCTGACTCGAGGAGCAGGCTTTTGTGTTTGTTTTTTTTTGTCGGCGCCGCCATGATATGAGTTTTAGGGGGACAAGGATAGGCTCCATGGATTGAATTGTATCTCTCTACAATAGTGTCAGTGTGGCTGGGCCATTGGTTTGTAACGATGCTTCATCTTGCTTTCCACATTGGTGGGCCTGATGGTCCTCGGAGATCTCCCTGGGTCTTCTTTACCAGCTCTCTCCTGAGTCTCAGGGGTCCTCAGTGGTGAGCCTCTGGGTGCAACGGAGGTGCTTGTCCACAAAAGGGGAGTTTCCCTGGCTTTAGGCCTGGATCACGTCTTATGTTATAGAAGATAATGGGAAAGACTTGAGCAGACGCGAGGGGCCGGACTCAACTCCCCTTTTGTGGATCAGAGCTGTGACGTGAGTTCCTCACTGGAATCCCCTTCCAATCGATAGACTCATCCCATCAGATTGCTCGTGGGGAGGGAAGCACCGGGTTATATAGCTGCCACACCATTATGTGGCCAAGCCAAAATGGACAATATTTGGGGGGATACAATTCAATTCATGACAGTCACGACCAAGACTGATGCTACTGCCACATGCAAAACACTTTCACCCCATCATATCATCCCCAAAGTCATCAATCAACTCTGAAAGTCCAAATTTCATCCTGGGGCAGAATGCCCCTTCAGCTGCGAATCTAGAATACCAGTTATCTTCCCCAGTGCAATGGGGGAACTGGCACAAGGTGGACATGTCCATCACAAAGCGTCTACTTGGTAAAAGGCCTCAAGGAAGTAAAACCCCCAGCAAAACACTGTCAGTTCTCTCTCAGGGCTTGAACAACACTCCTGCTCTTTGAGACCATTTCATCGGGGCCCTCCAGACCCTGGGTGTTGGTCACGCTCTCGGGATCCTGGATGGAGGGCCCTTGGCTCTGGGCTTCAGCCCTGTCTCCCAGGTCCACCAGTGGGACAGGAACTCAGCTCCTTTGGCGTTGGGCAACCCCTTCTTCTCCAACTGAGTGAAGACCTTACTTCCTCAGTTCCCGCCACTCCACTGGGGCCAGGGGATCTGGCCTCATGCCCCTGGCACCTGTAGACTGCTGGAGAACCAAGTTGGTGAAGACCCGATGCTTGCAAGCCTAGGTGGCCAGAGGCCCACCTTTGAAACCGAGCAGACTTTGGGACTGGGTCAACTCCACTTCCTAAAAGCCCTGCCTTTTCATCTTTTGTTTCCTTGGCAGACAGCCCCTCAGGCCTCCTGGGCCCTGGCCCTCCCTGCCTTTGTCCTGCTCTGGCAAGTGTTACAAAGCTCTTTAGCTCTACTGATAACTGCCAGGAAGCCTCTTGCCTTCCTACAGCATTCTGCTCTCTGGCTCTGTGGATAGATAGGCTCTGGCGTTGTCTCCAGCCAGTCTCCTGATTTTGATGCCATGCTTGTTCTGCCGCTGCTTCTTTCCATCTGCAGTCTCTGGTGTTACAGCTCCCATCACTGCCTCCTGAACCTTCACCGGAAGTACCTGCAACCATTGTTCCACCAATAGACTCTCCAAGGCAAGCCAGGCTTTTACTCTTAGGTGCTTTGAAGCTCTTCCAGCCTCTGCCGATGACCTACTTAACAAACCATTTTTATGTTGCAGGTACCCGTTAGGGCAGTATCACCTGCGCTCTCTCCGTGCTAGAGTCTGCCTTCACTTGGTGATGCTGCGCTAACAAACAGCACCCATGGATGGCTTTAAGAAACAGAGGTGGTAGGGGCTGAGCCCCGGTGGCGTAGTGGTTGTGTGAGGGACTCCAGCCCACTGGGATGGAGGTTCAGTTCCAGCAGCGGCTCCACAGGAGCAAAGGCTGGGCCTCCTACTCCCACCACCAGATGGCAGTGATGCCCCAAAATTTTTTGTTTGTTTTTTTTTTTGTTTTTTTTTGTTTTTTTTGGTGGGCATCACTGCCTCTGGTGGTTGTGGGCACTACCCAGCCACGGTTGGATCTGAACCGCCAAGCCCACGGGCTGCAGTTCCTCACTCAACCACTTACGCCACCGGGGCTCAGCCCGATGCCCCAAAATTTTTTAAAAATTAAAATAATAATAATAAAAAAGAAACAGAGATGGCAAAGCACAGTTTTCACATGCAGACAGAATGTGTGTTTTCCCCCCAGTAGGCAAAGCCTCCTCACTTAGATTCTGTGATCCAACTTTTCCAAAATTATATTCGCCGATGTGCTCCATGTGAAAGAATCCTCAGAGTTAGTTTCCCTTCGAAGCGGACACGAGGTTTGATGGAAAGAGCAATGTCAAGAAGGCTTGTTATTATTCTAGGTACTTCTCTCTAAAGGGCTAAACACACACACACACACACACACACACACAGAGCATCTCTGCCCAGGGGAAACCCCCTGCCCCAAACAGGTGAGCTGGCATTGCGTTCATAAAGGACAGCCCTCTCCACCCCTCCCTCTTGTCCTGTGAACTGCAGGCACGCCAAGTGCTGGAGCGAGAGTTCAACAACCTCTTGGCCTTGGGCACGGACCGGAAACTGGATGACGTGAGTGCTTTACCCTGAATTAGGGGTCTTGAGGACAGAGTCATGGTCAGATTGCTTTGTCTGGACAGGTGATTTATGGGTGGCCTAAGGGAAGAGAGATGGGAGACAGACGAGACATGGTCTCAGAAGCCCATGGGGGCAGGACAGACCGGCCCTGTAGGGTCACTGAGAGTTGGAATGGGTTCAGAGGCAGTGAGTTGTTTACGATGACCTTCAACCGGATGCACAGTTGGCACTGTGGCTGCAGCAGTGGGCTCAAAGGTGACACCGGGAGGATGGCGCAGGACGAGGCAGTTGTTCATTCTGTTGTGTGGGATCGACTGGACAGCACCGAGCAACGGCAGCATGTCTGGGCATGCCCTGCTCCTGTTCCCTTGCACAGTCAGGCTCCTGTCCTTTCCAGTTGTCACCCTACCACTCCCCCCCCCCCCACACATTTTCCCGTCCCCAGCACTGGCTGCCCTTGGTTGTCAAGCCTGTCTTTGCTCACTTGGCCCCGAGCAAGTTAAAAAAGAACTCAGACTATTTTTAGAGTTAGTTTCTCCATCCTTCGTCCGACAGTTTCTGATGCCCATGTTCTGTGCTGCTTCCCTGCCCTCACACCCCTGCCCCCACCGTTGCTTTGCACAGACGTCTGGGCCTTCGTCTAAGACCCCGTCTGTGTTACCCACTGTTCCTTCACGGGCAGAGAAGCACCTTTGTGGGGTGAATTGCCCTGCCTTTGGAGACAGGGCACTCACAGGGTCTGTGGGGAGTTCCTTTCTCATGGAGGGGCCCTGACATGTGGAGTGGGTGACATGCCACCCCTAAACCTACTGTCTGTCCTCTTTACAACCCTGCAGAGGGTTGTGCACATCCGTACGGGATCAGAGAGCCAAAGATCTGTACCTTTTCTCCGAGAAGACTTGCAGCTAGCAGTCTAGTGCTTACCAAATAGTGCCCCCTGGGCTCCGTCATGGAGAAGCTATAGATCACTAAGTGGGCACCAGAAAGCTCACGCTTACGTTGCTTCTTGGGTACTGTGCCCCTGGGTGGGTCCCTACAGGCTTGTCACTGTCCCAGACTGCTCTCACCTGACCCCATTAGGAGGCCGCAGCCTGAGAAACAGGAATTATTATAGTACTTTACGGTTATGGAAACTGGAGGCCAGAGAGACCTCACCTGGCTCCAAGTTAGGTAGCTAGTAAAACCACGACGTCGGGCTGGAGCCCAGGTTTCTGACCCCTGTTCCTGCAAACGTGGGAGGGAGGGGGAGCGGGCAGTGCTGCCAGACCCAGGGCAGCAAAAGGCAGGAAGAGAAGGTGTATGAGGACTGGGCTGGACTTCACTTCTCAGGGGGTGAGGCTGAGAGAATGCATGAGGTGGAGGAGAGGTCAGTGGGCACCCCAAGCCAGGCTGAGAGAGACAGAGCTCACTTGCGGGGTGGCAGATCCACTCAGAGGGGATCCATACCACCCGGAGGCAGGGAGTGTGAAAGGTCCCAGAACCCTCGGGAACCATCCACCCGGCGCTTCAGCCTCCAGATGGAAAAGCCAAGCACCCTGAGAATCAGCCCCAACTGCCCTCCCACGAGGCAAGGGCCGAGGGTGACGTACCTACCCACACGCCCTGGGGCCTCTGGTGTCCCCTGGTGCAGGGGGACGACAAGGTGTTCCGCCGCGCGCCCTCCTGGAGGAAACGGTTCCGGCCGCGGGAGCACCACGGCGGCATGCTCAGCGCCTCGGCCGAGACCCTGCCCGCGGGCTTCCGCGTGTCCACGCTGGGGCCCCTGCAGCCGCCGCCCGCGCCGCCAAAGAAGATCATGCCTGAAGGTGAGTGACGGGCGGGCGGGCACGGCCGAGGCCAGCGGCGCGCAGAGGGCTGCCCGGGCTGCCCGGGCCCGGCTGGCGCGGGCGCGGGCGAGGGCGGGGGCCGGGCCGGCTCTGGCGCTGACGCTCCACTAACGGCGGCCCGGGCGGCGCGGCGGGGCCGCCGGGCCGGACCGGGCCGAGCCTCCCGCGGGCGTGTGCGCGCACTAACCGGCCGCTCTGTGTTCTCCCGCGCTGCCGACGGCTCCCAGCCGGGACGGCGGGGGCGCAGAGACTGGAGCCCTCCACGGTTCGGACCTACTCCTGCTGAACCCCCACCCTCCCGCCCCGGGTCTGACGGGGTGTGCCCGTGACTCGGGGTAAGTGGGCCCGGCCCGCTCGGCCCGCTGCGCGCACACCGGCTCCCATGCGGCCCGCCCGCGGCTTCCCCCGCACCCGCCTCTGGCTGCCTGCCTGGCTGCGCCCCAGGCTCCGCTTGCCCCTTCCTGCTTCCTCGGGCCAAGGCGCTTGGCAGCACGCACGCACGCACGCACGCACGCACGCACGCCGCTGCTGCTTGTACCTTGGCCGCGCAGGGACAAGGCCCCGACTCACGGAGTCTGCCTGTCTGTCTCTTTCTTTCCTAGCTCACTCCCACTATCTCTACGGACACATGCTCTCCGCCTTCCGGGACTAGCCACGGCCCCCAGGGCCGGCTCCCTCCCGGGCTAAATGGCTCTGCCGGCCCTGCCCCCTCCTGCTCGGTCCCCTGCCTCCCATGGCCCCCTAGTCTTGTCTGTGACTTTCCAGTTGTCCTGGAACTCAGAATATTCTCGTCCACCCCCTCGATAGCCTGCTACCCCCAGGACCCCCCACCCCACCCCCTACTCCTCTGTCCGTCTCTGGTGGACTCGGCTGTGGGGTGCCCCGAGGTGTGGAGGCACCCAGGTTGTCCCATGCTTGGGGTTCTGGGGGAGGCAAAGGACAGGCATCTGGGGTCTGTTCGAACCCACCCCCTCGCTTCTGGACCTCACCTGGTCTGGACTTTCACTTCTGCCGGGGTCCAGGGACAGGCCCCGAGGTCAAGGGCTGGGGATGACCTTTCCAAGAAAAAGGGCGCCACAGACTCTGCCCTGCTTTCCGGGGCTCTTCTGCCTTCTGGGTCCCTGGCCACATCCTGGCTGTGCCTGATGGTCTAACATCTGGATTTGGCACCCCCAGACCTATTCTCCTTCAGCCCCCAGCCAGTTTTTTTTTCACAACCGCAGCTCCGGTCTCCTGAGGGGCCAGGCCACATCCTCCCTCGGCATGGTGACACTGGCGAAGTCCAGCCTAAACTGAGTCCCAAGTGTGGGTCGTTAGGGCAAACTTGAGAGGAGAAGGTCCCTGAGCTTCCGGCCGATGGGTGAGGTCAGGGAAACTCAGCCCCCTCCACCTCCACCCAGGGGGATGTATAGACAGTCAGCCAGAGGGAGCACCGAGGACCTCAGGTAGCACCAGGCCTCGCTCAGGGCAATGGGGAAGGAAAGCCTCCTGTCCCAACCATGAGGTGGCACTGCAGCTGGCAGAGGGGTGGAGGAGACCAGGTCTAGCCGTGTACTGCCAAGATGCTCCCAGCATCCTTCTTCTCGCTGTCCTCCCTCTGCCTCACTTTAGTCACCCCAGCCCTGTGAGTAAACATGATGGATGTTTCAAATACACGTGGACCCTTAACTCAGTTTGGGGGCAAAGGGAGTTGGAGGCTTCCTTCCCACTGATCTCCTAGGAAGAAAATAACCCTGCCCTTCACTGAGTCAGGTTCCCAGTCGAGGAAGACCAACATTGGTGAGGGTGGTCACCCTCCTGCCTGTCCCCAAGTGCCCTACCCCTGGATCGGGACTCTTGGTATTCAAGGGTCACCTCCAGAAAATTTCCAGACCCTTCCTGCCGGCTTTCATCATTAGAATGGCTTTTCCAGCAGCATGGTAGGAACCGGGACTGACCTACGCACGTCCTGGTGTGGTAAGAATGATGGTCCCTACGAACTTCCTCTTCCTTACCTACTTCTTCTGCCTGTCAAGGTGCCTGCAGCAGATAGGGATCCACATTCCAGGTGGGTTGGTGGAACCCAGGGGTCCCTGAGAAACGCTTCTGGAGCAGGTTTCTCAGAGAGGGGCCAAGGTTGTGCCATCCTCCAGGTGGCTGGGGCAGCTGGTTTGCAACCTGATCTGCTTGGGCTCTCAGCAGGGGTGAGGCTAGCAGTGGGGAGAATGGGCCAGAGAACCCCAGTCTAGAAGAACTTTTTCATGGAGTGAGCCTCACTGAGGTGTGGCCCACCTTCAGCTTGGGTGCTGTACCCACCTGATCTTGGCCTCCCTCCTTGGGCTCTGTCCGCTCTGGCCATCATGCCTCTCGGGAGGAGCTGGGGGTGGGGTAGGGAGCAGAAAATGAGTTGGGTGGCAAGAAAGATGCCTGTGGATCCTGGATGTTATGATCAGGAAGCCCCAGATTCCTAAGACTTATGGCCTTGGAGACCACAAAACCATTTGAATTCTTCAGAGGACTCTCAGTGGGCAAGCTGTTAGGGGAGAGTCAGCCCCTGCCTCTCCTCCAGAACTCAGTCCCAGTAGAAGGTGGCAGCTGGGATTGGGGAATTGGGGCTGTTCCAGGCATCTTGGGAAGGGCTGCTGGGAGTTGGTAATCCAGAGGAAGCTGTGCTCACCGTCCATCGCTGGTTTTGTTTGGAGAGTCACCAGGGACCCATGCCCTCCTCACCAGCCTCCTGTATCTCATCAGGTCCCTTCTCAGTACTGTACTGGCTCAGTGCATCAGGAATGGGTGTGTATGTGTGCGTGTGTGTGTGTGTGCGCGTGCGCGAGTGTGGACGTGTCTCTACCAATAAACCTGGTTTTAAAACAACATGCACGTGGCCTCCTGTCTTTTTTTGTGGTGGTTGGTGTGAACATTAGCTCATGGGGCATGATCAGGTTCTTCCAATGTTCTGAGAGCTGTGGTATTTGGGGGAGTAACTCACCATCAGGGCATCAGCACCGGGCGGTAATGACTGTCTTCACGTGGGATTGCTGGAGGGGATTCATCCTTGGGACGCGGGTGCCGAGGAAGTGAGAAACCCTGCCTGCCAGACTTCATCGATCTTCTCTTCTTCCTCTCTGCTTCCCTGCTCATGATCACTGTCCTCTCAGCTTTCCTCGCCACCCTCAGGGTTGCCGCTCCGGGGTGTCTCACTGCATTGTTCAAACTTTGTATTTCTGGACCTCGATTACATTACATAGGATGTGCAACCATCAAGTCC